>CAUYLG010024619.1:0-59317 GCA_963573385.1 Cacajao melanocephalus | reverse complement strand
TAAATTAATTTTTTTTTTTTTTTGCGCCAATTTCTTGCTCTTTTGCCCAGGGGGGAATGCACTGGCTTTAGCATAAACGTAATCAAATATTATATTTTAAAAATCTTTTTTTTTTTTTTTTTTTTTTTTTGAGACAGGGTCTTGCTCTGTCACCCAGGCTAGGCTGGAATGCAGTGGCATGATCATGGCTCTCACAGTAGTCTCAACCTCCTGAACCCAGGCGATTATCTCACCTCAGCCTCCCAAGTTCCAGGGGTCACAGGTGGGCACCACCATGCCTGGCTAATTTTTTAATTTTAATTTTTATAGAGATGAGGTCTCACTATGTTGCCCAGGTTGGTCTCCAACTCCTGGGCTCAAGTGAGTCTCCCACTTTGGCATCTTAAGTGCTGAGATTATAAACATCAGCCATCATGCCTGGCCCCTTTATCCATCTTTTAATGCTAATAATTATATCTATTTCTATTTTCTTCAAAAATTCAAGTGGAAAACATGACATAACTAGTGATAACTTTATTATGCCTACATCAATTAACACATATGTATAAAACATCTACTTAGTTGTACCAAATAGCAATGTACAGTATGGGCAATTTGTCCCACCTGTGAAGAACAGTGCTATAGTCACCCACAGGAGCAGGATAGATCCCCACTCTCAAAATTGGGTTTGGATGTCAAAATCAATAATGCCATCACACATGCAGCAAAGGGGTTTGAAAGGTTTATTGCTCGCATAATAAGGATTCTGAGGGAGAGTAAGATGGGCTCCCAAGCTGGTCTGAAAACAACTAGAGAGAAAACAAGAAAGGAGAATGGCTTTGGGATTCTTACTGTGGTTAGGAGTGGGGCTGTGGTGAGGGTTCCTGTACGTGGGCTAGGGCTTATGCTGTTGGAACTTCCTGCTAGTGCCAAGGAAGGAGCACCTAGGCATTCTTATCAGTTTGCCCAGATGAGGAGCAGAGAGGGAGGGAAGTGGTAGGGCTTGAGAGCTGTCAGCAGTCAAACATCAAAAATTGAGTCATACTCTGTATTACAACATTAGAATGGAAAAAAAGATCTAGTATATCAGTTCTCCATTGCTACAATATTGTTACAGAATAAACAACCCCCAAATCTCAATGGTATACAAAAATAAATCTGTCTTGCTCACACATCTGGAGTCAGCTAAACAGCTCTGCTGATCTTGCCTGAACTCATTCATCTGTCAGCTGGTCTTGGCTGGCTTTGCCTGGGGTGGCTGTCCTCTGCTGCATGTCTCTCATCCTCCAATAGGCTAGCACAGGCATGCCATCATGGCAAAAGCAAAGGTGCAGGAGTAAGTCAGCCCAATCACATGAGCACTTTTTAAGCCTCTGCTTGTGGCACTTTTGCCAAAATCCTGTTGGCCAAACATGTTACATGGCCAAGCCATGAGATGTGTATACAGAAGAATAAAAGATGTGTATATAGTGCAGTAAAGAATTGGGGCCATTTTTGTAACCTACTGCACCTACTAATGGATTACTAACATGTCACAGCTCTTATCCTAGGTTATAGTATTAAGAGAAGGAAAGGCAATTCAACAATATATTTACTACTGAATGTTAGGTACTGTACTTGGAATTAGAGTTACAAAATAAATGAGGTAGTCCTAATGAGCTTACAGTCAGATACTGGGAAAAAAAAAATCAAAGTAATAAATTATTAAAATAAATGAAATAAAATCCAGTGTAAGTACATCAACAGATATTTTAACAAGAAGTGGCATGGAAATGAAATAAACTCTTTTGCCTCCATTATCATATATTTCATAGCTAATTAAATTAATTTTATTGTGATCAAATTTAGACTCTGAGGACATAAAGAGAAAATTTACTGGGACTCCCCAGTGAATGGCTGCATAAAAACCAGATTGTAAATTCTGTTAGGCTAACAGAAAGTCATTTGATTCTTTTGTTTTTCCATTACACTTAGTATTCAACCAAAAATTATTGTATGCCTATATGTGTGTATTAGTCAGGGTTCTCTAGAGGGACAGAACTAATAAAATAGATAGGAAGAGGAGTTTATTGAGGAGTATTGACTCACACTCACAAGATGAAGTCCCACAATAGGTTATCTGCAAGCTGAAGAGCAAGGAAGCTAGTCCAAGTCCCAGCACTTCAAAGTAGGGAAGCTGACAGTGCAGCCTTTAGTCTGTGGCTGAAGGCCCAAGAGCCTGGCAAATCACTGGTGTAAGTCCAAGAGTTCAAAAGCTAAAGAACTTGGAGTCTAATGTTTGAGGGCAGGAAGCATCCAGCACAGAAAAAGATCAAGGCCAGAAGACTCAGCCAGTCTGCTCTTCCATCTTCTTCTGCTTGCTTTTTTCTAGCCGCACTGGCGGCTGACTAGATGGTGCCCACCCAGATTGAGGGTAGGTCTGCCTCTCCCAGTCCACTGACTCAGGTATTAATCTCCTTTGGCAACACCCTCACAGACACACCCAGGAGCAATACTTTGCATCCTTCAGTCAAGTTGACAATATTAACCATCATGTTGTGCAAGCTATTTTGCTGGGAATTTGCTAGGAATAAAAAATTTCTAGATTTTTTTTTTGTTTTGAATCTTCAGTGAGGAAAAAAATACTATCATACTCAAGAACACTGTGTGTTTGGAGTGTCATTAAGGGTTGGGGATACACATGGCAGACTTTAGAAACAGGGTAACATCAACAAAAATACACACGGTCATAAAAAGAAAAACTGGCACCTGGCATGACCAACTCTCAGTTTCCTCATCATTCAGCAGCATGCTGGGGATCCTGCAGCTGATGGGGAACACACCTCCAGACTCCAGTCACTGCAGGGTGCCCTCGAACACATCCACATCCAGCAGCACGTGGTACATCGTTCTCACCATGGAGATTCCTAGCAAATACTCTAGGTATTTTAAACAGAAGAAATTTAATATAGGGAAATGATTACATATATACTAGAAGAACTGAGATGCCAAACAGGGAAGACTAAAGCAATCCATATTTTAGCAACTGCAGGAAGTGACTTCCAACGTCATGGCTGGAGGGTGCAAGTGGTGAGAGGGCAGAAGCTAGAATCATGGTGGACCTCACCTGCAAGAGTCACAAAGAAGATGCATCCATTCAGGTCACAGAGAGGGAAATACTCTAGTTTCTACCTTCTACCTTCTTATTGCTCTCTAGTCTCCCATTTTACCTAGTCTGCTGACAAGCATGCAGCAGGCAAGCACCAGATCTGAGAGGAAACAGGCAATGTCTGGCGCACGGCACAAGAACCCTCACAGGTATCTGATAGGCTTGCTTGGTGACTCATTTAAGGAATAACCCTATTTTATGTATCAGAGAAGTCTATGGTGTGATATAGTGTATTCTTTTGATGTTTGGTTTCATTTGTTCCCTGTAGGCACCTAATCACTATTTTTTCAAATTCCCCACGAGATTCTGATGTACCCAATCAGCTGAGAATCACTGAATAGTGGCTTTCAAAATTTTGAGCATCCAAACACTGTCTTCATAGAAAATCTTAATCTCTGAAGTCTACTGTACAAAACATAGAAAAGCAAGGCTGGTTCTGCTTGAAGCATAGGTTGGGAGCCTGGATTCCCCTCAAACCCAGGCCACTCCTGGGAACATAGTCTAGAGATCTGAAGATTCCCAAATCTAGTCCATCTCATTCGTTGATATGTACAGACATCCTCTGTGTCTCTTAGTGCTCTCTCATGTGTAGACATATGGTACCCCATTCCAAAGAGCGACTTTAGTGTAATGTGGCATTAAAGGAAGCCTGGATAGACCTGTATTGGACCTTATATAGAAGAGAGCTCTGCAGATAGCTCACAGATCTCCAGATCGCTGGCTGTAAATGGAATGATAATTGGTGTCAGGTTATTTTAGCGCAGTTTGGAGATAAAATGGTGCATTAATCTCCCAGTTTGTGGCTTATTAAACTTTGAAATGGAATTATTTGAGGGATAGCAATACTTTGCTGGATCTTTTCCATCCAAAGATTGTTACAGAGGAGAAATTTTTGCCACTGTTTATGAAATATTTTTTCCTTTACTTAATCTATATCATTCAGGGACTTTGCCCAGGAGGAGGACAAATTACTTATGTTCCTCCGATCTTTTTCAAGTCCTAACTCCCTTACCTTTAAACTGTCGCATGGAATCTTTGATGACAGAGGAATGGAGGGGGGCAGGAGGGTGTTTGGAAACCAGACTGAAAATAAATTCTGCATAAAGCACAGATTCACCAGCCTAGAAATGGCTCTGTCCGGATGGATTCCTTGAGATGTGTTTTATTTCCATTAAAAACACAAAAACTTTCAAACTTTCACTGTGTCTCAAAACCATAGAGAAAAAAATCCAGCCTTTCGAGTGTTCAAGAAAAGCTTGAAGAAATAAAAGAAATTCGTTGCTCTCTGGGCCACTTTAGGAGGCAGAGTATTCCTGGAGAGTTTCGGGATTCATTCTCAAGGGAACCCAAGGTGGGCGTTCAAAGCCGATCCAAAGGATACTCTTCTTTTTAGAAAACAAAAGGAGTACAAGGGGTGGGGGCCTGAAGGTGCCCAAAGCTGGTGGGTCAGTGTCACTTTCTTCCTCCCTTTCGCCCCTTTCCTCCAGCTTTTTTCTCCCCTGTGGCCCCGAGTCCCTCTGCTCAGCACCCCTTTCTTTCCAGCCCCGACTGTGCATCCTCACCCCTATCCTGCGCGTCTGGCCGTGTCTACCCACCCCAGGACCTGGTCCGTCCAGGCTCCTTCCCATCCTCACAGCCGCGCCTTTCTCCCTGAGCCCCGGCTCGCTGCCTCAGCCGCCCAGCTCCGGGACAGGGGATCCCGCCCGCCAAGGGGGCCGCCCCCGCCTCGGCCCTCCCCCGCCCGGCCGCACCATAAAGCGCCCGGCCGCGGCCGCGGAGCCCAGACGCCAGCTACCCTGCTCTGCTCCACCCGGACGTGAGCGCGCCCCCGACGGCAGCCCGGACGCTGCGCACCGGTCACCTGCGCCGCCGGCCCGGGCCCCGACCGAGGTTCAACGCACGGCCCAGGGACCCCCAGACACGGCAAACTCCGCCGTCGCCCCCGGCCCCGCGGGGAGCAGGAAGAGCCAACATGCTGGCCCCGCGCGGAGCCGCAGTCCTCTTGCTGCACCTGGTCCTGCAGCCGTGGCTGGCGGCCGGCGCCCAGGCCACCCCCCAGGGTAAGCGGGCTCGGGTCGGGCCCGGGGTCGACGGGCACCGGGTGACCCATCCGCGGAGCGAGTTGGGGCACCTGCTCGGCCCTGTGCTCCTGGGGCCTTGCTCAGCCCCTCTCTGTCCCTCCCGGGCCCAATCAAAGCATATTGTGAATGCAGGTAGTGATTAGTCTAGAATTTTCTGAAATTCGATTATCCAATGATGAGAACAATTCCCTAAATAGTTGGGGGATTCAAAATTGTTTCAGACTATGCAAAGACGTGGGGTTGACTTCAAAACTTGCGACAGGGGCCCTAGACCTCGAACATGCTAGTCTCTGGTGTAGGGTGAATTCTGTGTTCTGCACCCTGCGCGGGTTCCCCTGCAGTCAGCCTTGCTCCCTAAATCCTTCCACAGGCCAGCGATATTCGTCCAGAGTCTGCTCGAGACATCCCTGAGAAAGGTGCAGAATTACTCTACTTGCCCTGCCACCTGCATTTTCTGCTCTGACTTTGCTTGAACGCCAAAAAGAAAGTTTCTTTCAGGAGTTGGCTTGATGCCTTAATTTCTGAGATAAATAGGAAGGGCTGGGCTTTTTCAATGAAATCACGTTCTTTGTAGCAAGATGGATGCAGCTGGAGGCCATTTTCCTAAGTGAATTAAGGCAGGAACAGAAAGCCAAATAGCGTTTCTCATAAGCCGGAGCTAAACAGTGGGTACATAAAGATGGAAACAATAGACACCGGGGACTCCGAAAGGCGGGGTGAGGGTTGGGAAAACTACCTACGTTCACTAGATGATCACTAGAAACTCAAATGCCACCTTATGCAATACGCCCGTGTAACAAACTTGCACATGTACCCCCTGAATCTATAATTTTTTTAAAAAAGAATTTGGTCTTTTTCTATGAAAAGGTAAAAATTTAGTAAATAATGTGAAAAGTTACTTGAACAATCCTCAAACCCCTTGGTGAAATGGAGTGAAAATAGCCATTGGGTAGAAAGCAGTTAAACAGAATTTTTTTTGTAAAGACCAAAAGGAAGACATGATTTAAGAAAAAAAAAAAAAAAAAAAGATCTTAGGGCTATAACTGGCCCTCACTGGTCAGTGGTGAGCTTCATCTGTTTGAACTTAGTGCCTGGGTTGATTTATTCCTGGCCGTGGAAATAAAACTGGGAGAGACACACAACCTGAAGTAAAAGTTGTTATTCCTCTTGAAGCCAGAGCAGAGAATGCCTGTGAGGGCATTTAAACTGCATTTCGCCAAGTAACTCATTTTGATTCCAGACCAGACAACCAGCATTGTGGTTTCAGGGACTACAGTACTGCTAACTTTTAGTTTGTGTTGAAATATTTGAAATGCTGTAATATACACTGTGCCGCATACTTCTAGGGAGGTAAGAAAGGAAGCTTTTAACCACACTTCAAAAGTCTTATTATGATGATATTTGGCAAGTTTGAATTTATAGGTATAATTTTTTTGTGTTATATACATTCTTGACTTTTGAACATACAAGTTCATGGTATGCCTTCGTTACTTTGTTTCTCAGACATACCTGATCATTTTGTGGAGACTTGAACTCAGCCTGTACAACATAAATTACTTGGTTAATTTAGTTGCTGTAGATGACCTGATTAAGTCAAGTTTCTGATAGTTTTTTTTTTATTGCATTATCTAGTCTGCAATTATCAGGCTTAACAGGATAATTTGCTTATCTCCTTCTTCCTCTGAGCTGCATTTCTAATCTTAAATTAGTACACATTCAATTTACATACCATGGTAGCTGGGCTCATTGGTAGCAGTAATTTCACCTCTAACATTAGAGGTTTGTGCTTTGATTCTGGCACTTTTACTAAAATGTAATAACATTAATAGAAAGTGGTAGTATCTCATTTCCTTTTCAAAACACTCTCTATATTCATTACTAACTAATCCCATCTCTGCCTCTTGAGAGAGGTGCAAATGAATCCGACAACCACAGATTGAAATACAACAAGTTTACCTTGAGTTACATCATGAATCCTGATCAGAGTCAAAGCAAGAATCAAGAGTACTATGAGTTTTGTTTTGAAGGTCATTCCCATACTTTAAACACACATCTCTTTTCTCAAGATGTTTTGTCCTGAATGGAACTTTATAACATGTTGCCTTATTTCCCTTTGCCCTCATTAGTGAAAATACAAAGTTTCCAATTCTCTTGAAAATTAAAAAATCCAATTTCCCTTTTGAAATGCAGTGGGCAACAGTATTTATGGTTTAAGGATGTAGGCACTAAGAGGAACACAATAGATGTTCTACTTTCCAATGCATCTCATATTAAATGTACATGAGAAAAATACGGTATAGATCCAGTTTGAAGACAAATTGTCTTTTAAAAAGGGTAGACATTTTTGAGTAACTGAATTTTTGCCTGTTTCCTTTAAAACTTTTATTACAAAAGCAATACCTGCCCATTGTGGAAAAAATAAAAGATAAGCAAAAAATAAAAGAGGGGAAATTTAAAACTTATATTTATACAACCCAGGGATAGCTTCTATTAACATTACATGTTGTTATATTATCTTTCATTTCAAATATTTTTCTATGCAAATATATATTTCAAATGGAATTGTGTTATACATATAGTTTTAGAATCCTTTTTTCTTAATGTATCATGAACATCTTTTTATATCTATAAGTATTAGGTTATATTTTTAAAAATAGGTAATATTCTCCTTTTTGGAAGAATCAAAATGTATTTAGCCAGGGTTGTAATATAGAACCCTTAAGTTGTTTCCCGTGTTTTGATACTGTAAATAATAATTCATTGAACAAGAGCCACAGGATGGCTTGGGGTGATTTTAACCATCTCCTCAATCTCTGCCAAACCCTTCTTTTTTTTTTTTTTTTTTTTTTTCCTGAGGACAGTTTATGTTTTCATAGCAAAATACTATGCCAACAGAGCTCAGTTTTACCTCTCTTCCAATTATATTTTCAGCTAATTCTTTCCTAAATAGAAATTCTAGAATTACCACTAGTGTCCAATATTCTTGTACCTAAATCATTTACCATGTTATCCATTATTTCCTTAGGATAAATTCCCATAAGTAAAATTGCCAGATCAATGAGCACATATGTTTTAGGGCCTTTGATACTGTTGTTTAAACTGTCTTTAAAATGTTTATACTAGTATAAATCTTACATAGTGGTACAGAGAGTGCCCATTTCCCTGAACCGTCACCAACAGTTGGATACTGTTGTATTTACTAGTTTTCCAATTCAATGGTGAAAACAATATCTTATTTAAGTTAGCAACTCCTGCATCATTAGATAAATACATGAACATTTATTTATATGCTTAATGGTTATTCTAATGCTTTTTAATGTAAATTGCCTTTTATATTCCTTGCCCATTTTTCTATTAGGATGCTTATTTTATTGATGTGTAAGAATTCTTTATGAATTGTCAATATTACCCATTTAATAACCACATTATTATATCCAAGAGACAGCTGTAGGTGCTGAAGTTCCTGTAGGCTATGGAATTGTTCAAATGATATTTGCAGATGCTAATAGATATACTAAGTAACTTCCAGTAAGTAGTACCCAAATTTGGCCTTTGCCTTTTAAATAGCTCTGGGCATACTTTCTCATAGCTTTCATAAATATTAAAAAGTTTGTGAGAGAAAGTACTGCTTGCTTGATCAAAAGCAACTTATACAAATACAAATGCAGATTCTGATTTTTGTAGACCAATTCTATCAGTCAAGACACAGTCAAGAAACTGAAACCACATCAATTTGTTTTGTTTTGTTTCCACATTGGGATTTTTTTAGACAGAGAAATGCCAGAGAATTGTAAGGGCACAAAGGGAACACTTAGGTCTCACAGAAGTAGCAAATCATTTTCCACCAGCACGTCTACCACCATATCCATGTTTTCTGCTGCATTCCCTGTCATTTGTCACTGACCAGGAAAAGACAATTGGCTCTGGTCCTAGAGGTGCCTAAGGGACTCTGTGACAGAAATTCACTGCTTGGGGACATCAGTTAAGCAATGGCTTGGATGCTTTCACCAGTCTCGCTTGTACTTTAAGCCTTTACTGCTTTACCTGGTGGGCATTTTCAGAGCTATTTGTTCAGCCAAACCCAATTTTGTGTTTGCAAATTGAGTCTTCTCTTGAGGGCTATACCCAGTGATGAATATTGTGCTGCATTTCTTCTGGCTCAAATGTCCAGCCATTGTAAAAGTGGCAGGGAAGAACTGGTGAGTTTGGCAGTATGGAAAAGGGATTACAAGATTAGTTTACATTACTTGTAGCTTACTGTCAAATTGCTCCCCCCCACCCAAAAAATCCCTGTTTTCCCCAAAGTTGAATCTTTCACTTATACCCCTTCTTGTCCCTCCTCCCCAGTCTTTGACCTTCTCCCATCGGCCAGTCAGAGGCTGAACCCAGGTGCCCTGCTGCCAGTCCTGACAGACCCCACCTTGAATGATCTCTATGTGATTTCCACCTTCAAGCTGCAGACTAAAAGTTCAGCCACCATCTTCGGTCTTTACTCTTCAACTGACAACAGTAAATATTTTGAATTTACTGTAATGGGACGCTTAAACAAAGGTAAGCAAATTTGCTGAAATAATTTTCTTAAAAATCTCCATTTTCTAGTCCAGGATTTGGGGTATACTTTCTTTAAGATGATTTCCTTGTACAATTTTATTCTCACTAGTCATTTCAGTTTTCAATATTGAATTCTTCTTACTGTACATTTACCTATATGGGGAGGTGGAGTTGGGGAGAAAGTGACATTGAGAGAAAAGAAGAATTGCTGTGACCAAGATGCCTTTTGACATTGTCTCATCCTCTTGTTATTCTGAATCCAGTTCTGGAACGGACGGGACAGGGGACAATTCAGCCATTATCTTAGTCAACTCAGGTTGCTATAACAAAACACCATTGACTGCATGGCTTCAGCAATAGACATTTACTTCTCACAGTTCTAGAGAATGATAAGTCCAAGATCATGGTGCCATCTTAGTCCATTTTGTGTTGCTATAAAAGACTACCTGAGACTGGGTGATTTACAAAGAAAACAGATTTATTTAGCTCACGGTTCTGCAGGCTGTGAAGTTCAAGGGCATGGCCCTGGCTGCTGACAAGGACTTTCTTGTGTCACAACATGGTGGAGAAGGTCAAAGAGGAAGCAGACACATGGGAAGAGGAGAAAACCTGAGGGGCATCCTAGCTATATAACAACCCACTCTCGAACTAATCCATTCCTTTGAGAACTAATCCAGTTTCACAAGAGCAGAAACTCACTATTTCAAGAACAGCACCAAGCCATTCATGAGAGATCCACCCCTATAATCTATACACCTCCCACAAGGCCCCACCTCCCAACACTGTCACATTTGGGACCAAATTTCAGCATGAGTTTTGATGGGGACAGACACCGTATCCAAACCATACCACCAGCAGATTTGGCTCCTCATAAGGGGCCAGTTCCTGGACTGTAGATGGCCATCATGTATTGTATCCTCACATGATGGAGAGACACTGCAAGCTCTCTGGTGTCTTGTCTTATAAGGTCACTATTCCCACCACGAGGGTCACACCCTCAGTACCTCATCTAAACCTAATCATCTCCCCAACGTCCTGTCTCCAAATGCCATCACACTGGAGATGAGGAGTTCAATATATGAATTTGGTGGGGCGGGGCAAAGGGTCAGATACAATCAGCCCATGACAGCCACCCTGTACCATTCTTATGTTCCCTTTGAAGCCAGTACTCGGTAGACCTAGCTCCTAGCTCCATGATCACCTACCTGGCTATGATGGAGAGAATATACCTTAACCAGTAGAACAGAATGACTAGGGCTCTTTTCTCCCTGTGCATACCAATTTACACAGGCCTGTCACTGGTTTGATCCTTCTGCTGTCATCTGTTTTGCTGCCATAGTGAGTTACTATAAGCACTGAGAAATGAGTCCCAAAGAAAATGGTCACTATTTTTTTTGCCTTCTTCTCCACTTCTGCCCTGGGGACAACACCTGTTCCTGTTTTTTAAGGAATGTGACAGATGCGTGTTCCTGCTGCTTCATGCATTTAAAAAAAAATAGGAGAACTGGTTCTTCTGGCTGGGTTTTATGTTTATTTCAGTTTGCTTTACAAAGAAGACACTTCCTAGCACTTCAAACTCTCTCTTAGATTGAACTTATGATTGTACACTTAAATCTGTAGGCATCGGAGATGAAAGAAGTTCCTAATTCTTAACTTTCATAGGACTCTAAAGTTAAAAGCATAAAGGAATAGAACTTTAACCCCTCTTTTCTGTCAAATTCCAACGTGCTTCTTCCCCACTTCCACCCCACTCACAAGTCTCCTTTCTCTGTATGTGCTTCACAGCCTGTCAGGGGCCATGAGGAGGTGTCAGATAATAAAGTGAGTCTGGGGACAGGGCCAGCAGATGGGTCAACCATTCCTATCCCCCTTTCCCCATCTTCAGCCCTGATGAGGGGTGATTTTGCCCATCTCTCTGCCTTGAAGCAGACAGCCCCATTTTGCCTAGCATTTGTTGAAGGAACTGCTCATCTTCTGACAACCCAGCTACTCAGTTTGTGATCTGTAAAAATCACCATTCATCATCTGTTTCTAAATTGGCCAGTATGTATGAGCCCATTGTGGAAAGTCTGTGTTGCTGGGAAACACGAGGAAGCAACTTCCCCTAAACTGATCCTTTCAGTTTATATAGATAAGAATAACACTAGATTTAATGGGCAGTAGGTCGAGGGTAAGGGGATCGTTAGTATGTTTCCTCTGAAGAATCACCAGGAATGTGAGTTGGCTGTAAATACCAGCTGATCAAAAATTTTAGGAGCTATAATCCCAGCACTTTGGGAGGCTGAGGTGAGCAGATCACCTGAGGTCAAGAATTCAAAACCAGCCTGGCCAACATGGTGAAACCCCATGTTTCTACTACTAAAAATACAAAAATTAGCCAGGCAAGGTGGTGGGCGCTTGTAATCCCAGCTACCTGGGAGGCTGAGGTAGGAGAGTTGCTTCAACCCAGGAGGTGAAGGTTGCAATGAGCTAAGATCATGCCACTGCACTCCATACTTCAGCCTGGGTGACAAAGCGAGACTCCATTTCAAAAGAAAAAAAAGGAGGAAAAGATGAAAAAGTTGAGCTGAAGGACTGAAAGATGCACATCTCCCTACCCTCCAACCTAAGATAGGAAAGATAATTTGTTCTTAGAAACTATGGGGGCAAAAGGAGTGCTGGAGGAATCTAGAATGAAAATTCTCATAAGGTAAAGGGGGAGTTATGCTATTATTAGAGTTTGAAGAGTTGAAGAATGACACAGAGAAGTTGTTTCTCTCAAGCAGTTTGAAAAAGTATGAAGATTTGCCAGCACTGGTAAATATAAAAGTTCCGAGAAGGAGCAGAAGTCCAATCTAACTGGAACATTAAAAAGAAGTCACTGGGTCCATCAGATCCAAGGCAAGGACAGAGCCTGTGGTTGAGACTCCCCACTGAACAGTGTTCAGTGGCCGCCATGCTGGCCTGACGTAATTCTTCCCCTAACCCTTCATAAATGATCTTCCTGGATGGTACGCTCCAGACAGCATTCATCTGGCCAAGGTTCAGCTGATCTCCTCTCCTGCTGATTCACGTGGGGAAACAGTGAAACAGAAGAAACCCAAATAGATCTTTACTGACTTAAAACACCTGAGTAGGAAATCAAACACACCCCTCTGTTAAAGTCCAGGACTGGGAGAGGAAGGAGGGTGACCACACAGCATCAAACAGCAGAATTTGGTCGTCTGGGCCCCATGTGAGCTCCTGAAACAAATGAAAATGTAGCTAATGAAGACTGCAAAGAAAGAGTTTGCCACTGAGCTCTCTGCTTCTACTCAGACCCTCGCAAAGTCAGCCTACCCAAGGCCACCTCGTTACTGTTCACAAACAGAATTTGGATCAAGATACACCTGATCTCTGAGACCTCTGGTGGCCCCCTTTCCAAACTGAATAATGTATACATGTTTCAGCGAGGCACTGGGGCTTCCACTGCAGGGACCCAAGCAGCCTTTCCAGTTAATCCCTCATTCTAGCCTCCATGCAGCCTGAGCTTCAGCACGATAGGCTAGTGCCATCTCCTGGGGCCGCCCATGCTGCCTCTCCTCCTCCATCCTTTTGTTCCTGCTCTCTCGGCACATGTCCTGCATCACCTCACCACACACAAATCCGACACGTTCAAGACCCATCTCCAGCTCTTTCTGATGTTCTTTCTTTTTTTTTTTTTTTGAGACCAAGTCTTGCTCTGTCACCCAGGCTAGAGTACAGTGGCATGATCTTGGCTCACTGCAACCTCCGCCGCCCAGGTTCAAGCAGTTCTTCTGCCTCAGCCTTCCAAGTAACTGGAATTACAGGCACCTGCCACTACACCCAGCTAATTTTTGTATTTTTAATAGAGATGGGGGTTTCACCATCTTGGCCAGGCTGGTCTCAAACTCCTGACCTCATGATCCACCTGCCTCGGCCTTCCAAAGTCCTGGGATTACAGGAATAAGCTGTCGCATCTGGCCCTGATATTCTTTCTAATATGACTTTGTACCTCTTAAAGAAGACATTCATCTTAGCTCACCTTGTACTTGAATTATTGACACCCAAATCCTGTACATTCAAGACCCATCTCCAACTCCTTCTGATATTCTTTCTAATATGACTTTGTACTTCCTACAGAAGACATTCATCTTAGCTTACCTTGTACTTGAATCACTTCTAGGTCTTCCCTCCATTTGGTTGGGAGCTCCCTTGAGACAGGGACTATACAGCCCTTATCTTTGCATCTGCTGCAGCACCTAGCACAGTGCCTTGTACATAGAAGTGAATGGATCATGGACAGATTGAAAAGAATAAATGGAGGCTGAGAAAAGTAGACTTGTTTGTGAAAATTGACACACACCATTGTGAAATTCTGGAATTCCACAATATCTGACACATAGTTGGTAATTTTAAAAATGTATTTCTTTATCTATTTATTGAGACAGAGTCTTGCTCTGTTGCCCAGGCTGGAGCACAGTGCAGTGGCTAGATCTTGGCTCACTACAGCCTCTGTCTCCTAGGTTCAACTGATTCTCCTGCCTCAGCCTATTGAGTAGCTGGGACTACATGCACGTAACACCACACCTGGCCAGTTTTTCTGTTTTTTTTTTTTTTTTCTGTTTTTTTGGTTTTTTTAGTAGAGATGGGGTTTTACCATGTTGGCCAGAATGGTCTCGAACTGCTGTACTCAAGCAATCCTCCTGTCTCAGCCTCCTAAAGTACTGGGATTACAGGCCTGAGCCACTGCACCCAGCCAAAAAAACGTTTTTTTTAAATAAATAAATGTGGAAGGCCTTTGAAATAGGATATAAGATGATGCAGGCAGTATTTTTCATAGAAGTGATCTGTCAGGTTATTAGTAATACAGGTGAAATAATCTTGATAGAAATGAGCGTCCTACAGAAACCACCTGGCTGGATAGAAGATATGGTTCATGCTCTAATAGTATCTGGCATAAAGACAACTTTCCAGTTTGTATCCTGAGTTTGAGTTACAGTTAAAAATCTCACCAACTGCATCACTGTGAATGCATTTCTGAATCTCTCTTACCTCTGGTTGATTGCCTATAAAGTAGGGATAATGATAGCTACCTCACAGGTTGATTGCAAGAACTGAATTATATAAGGTATAATAACTTTCTTTAGACTATGGGGCTCAATAAAATCTTCATTAACAGCATGAGAGAGAGAGAGAGAGAGAGAGAGAGAGAGAGAGAGATAGAGATAGAGATAGAGATAGATGTCTATTATTTAGGCAGCTGTTTTCTAATGATGATGGTTTGGTGAACTCTTGCCTTGCCTCGATGACAATTTCACCTTTCAGAAAAAGAAAACAAGAAGAACTGCTTCTTTTGTCTTAGTATGATTGTCTCAAAACAACTTGGTACTGTGAAGGGAAGGAAACCCAAAGTGTTTGTTGTAATGACCAGAGAGTGTCAGCTAAGGGCTCCTTAGCTTAAGGATAGGAGATGTCAAATAGTTCAGAGTAGTGGTTCTGAAGCTTGCACGCTAAAGAGAAATACAGTTTAAGAGTGATAGTAGAGCTTAAAATTAAAAGTTTCGATCCAATAATGAATAGAGAAAATGAGGAGCCTCAGACATTAACACTAATATTTATGGAGTCTTTTTATGTACCGAGACTGTGTTAAAAGCTCAAAGCCTATTTTCCCTTTTAACTTTCACACTATTCCTATGAGATGCCCTTGAATTAGCTTAATTTTTAAAGTGGTCATATGCAGAAGATGGAAGGAATTTTAAAACTTGACACAAAACTATAATAATTAGGACAGAAGGACTAAAACCTAATTGAGTCAAAGTTGGTGATTCATACATAAGATAATAAAATGGATGTTTTTAGTCATGTTCAGAATGAGATATGGGAGATATGGAAGAAATAAGCTCACTTCCTGGAAAAGGTAATACAAGATTAACAGGTGATTGAGGTAAGTCATAGATGGCTCTTTTGTTTCTGTCTTACCCATCAAGGGGAATATTCTTCAAATTGTCAAGAACGGTTAAAAGAAAACAAAAATCCAAGCTAGATGAGGAGATAGCAGAAAAACACTCATCTCTTTAGTGAGTTTGACTATGCACGTCCAGATGAATTACATATTGGGAAATTTAGTGAAGAAAGTAATAGTGTAGCCACTGTTAGTATCATCTAGAAATCATAGAGAACAGAAAGATCCTAAAAGACAGGACAGGCAAATGTTTCCATTTTCATGAAGGAAAAGGTGGATTCTGAAAAACACAGGCTAGTGAAATTTAGGACAGAGCTCCAGAGGGTTATATGATTATTCATGTATTTTGGGATTGCCTATAAAAGAAATCTGGAATTTTTTTTAAGACAAAATGGATTTACTAAGAAGAAATCATGCCAAAGCTTTTTTTTTCAGTAAAGTTTCAAAGCTGATAGATCAAAAACATGCTGTGAGCATAATGTATCTGACTTCAAAAAAGAATTCTACGAAGTAGCTTATACCTTTCTAAATAATATAAAAAAGAATAAGCTAGATAATAGTACTGCTAGGGGTTGATAAGTCACTGTATAGCAAATTATCTACTAGTTTGTGACAGGGCTCTGTCTTGGGTATTGAACTGTTCAGCATGTCAGTGACTTGAGCAAAGACAGCATTTTATCATGTTTGCAATTGGTACAAAGCTGAAAAAGAGTTGAATATGTTGGATGCTATCATTCATATTTACAAAGTCCTACCAGATGATACAATGGGTCAAAATCAATCAGATGAAATTTAACAAGAATAAGTATAAAGCTATCATCGAGGAGTGAAAAGTAAATTGCAGAAGTACAGGAGTGGGAGATCTATCCTAAGAGTTCTAATCAACAGCAAATCCTATCAGTGTTGAGGATAGTGCATGACACATAACGAATGCTCAAAAATGTTTGCCAAATGAATGAATGAACAGATACTGTGATGCAGCTGTTTCTAAAAAGCTCCTTAAATTTTAGGTTTCATTAGTGCATATATAAGGCCAGGTTAAGGAAGCTAATACTCCCACTGTACTCTTAATTGTCCAGGCCACATCTATAATACTGTGTCTAGCCCTGGACACATTTCACAGGGACACTGTCAAGTCAAGGATTGGACCCCATTTGTTTTTTGTTTGTTTGTCACATTTAAGTAGAAAAGTTAAAGGAACTAGAGAAATGAAGGAGCCAGACAGAAGACAATAAAAACATGAAAATTGCCTTACAATATTTGAAAAAAAGGCTGGGTGCAGTGGCTCATGCCTGTAATCTTAGCACTTTGGGAGTCTGAGGCAGGAGAATCACTTGAGCCCACACATCTGAGACCAGTTTGGGTAAAAAATTAAAAATAAATTTTCTTTTTTTTTTGAGACAGAGTCTTGCCCTGTTGCCCAGGCTGGAGTGGAATGGCGTGATCTCAGTTCACTGCAACCTTCACCTCCGGGTTCAAGTGATTCTCCTGCCTTAGCCTCCTGAGTAGCTGGGATTATAGGTGCACGCCACCACTCCCAGCTAATTTTTTTTTTTTTTTTTTGTATCTTTAGTCGAAACAGGGTTTCACCATGTTGGCCAGGCTGGTCTCAACTCCTGACCTCATGATCCACCTGCCTCGGCCTCCCAAAGTGCTGGGCTTACAGGCATGAGCCATGGTGCCCCACCAAAAATAAATTTTAAAAAATCGAACAAGGCTTAGTGGTACATGCCTGTAGTCCCAGTTGCTCAGGAGGCTGTGGCAGGAGGATCACTTGAGCCCAGGAGTGTGAGACTGCAGTGAGCCATGATCATGCCACTGCACTCCAGCCTGAGCCTGTTTCAAAAAATAATAATAATAATTAAAAATAATTTTTAAAAAAATTTGAAAAATGTCATTTGGAATGAGGATCAGACTAAATCTCTCTCTAGCTCTAAAGAGTAAAATTAGGACCCATTGGTAGAAGGCAGAGGAAACAGGTATTGGCTCTGTATTAGGAAAATCTTGGAGAGTGATCCAAAAGTGAAATGGGTTTCTCTGCAAAGTAATGAGTTCCTGGTTACTGGAAATGTGCTGGTAGAGGCCGTACTTTTATTGAAGGAATTTGTGAAGTGAGATATTAAGTTGGATGACTTATAATGCTAATATTTAGTCATTCTACCAAGGCTAGAGAAGTTTCATGGGCGTTTAAGAAATTGCTCTGCAACTCTCTCCTGTAACATGACCTTGGGCTTCTGTGCACACTCACAGCTTTGTTGCCTACCAGCTAGTTGCATACTATGATGAATCTCATACTTTTTCAAAACAAAGTCCTCTGCAGATGTTTAATATAATTGCTGTACTTCCTTTCACTAGATAGATGTGTGTGTGTGTGTGTGTGTGTACTCTGTATACTTTATATTTGTTCAAACTACCATAAGAAAATTTTGAAACAAACAGACTGCATTTATCACAGCTAGGAGTCACCCAGAGTACTTTCAGAAAAAGCAATTTGCTGATTTACCTTTTATATGTATTTCCAAAGTTACAAAGACCTAGTGTATAGGGCATGAAGATAAATAAGCAAAGGCAAACAAGAATATCTATCACAGGAGACATTAATGTCAAGGAGGCAATTTTTAAATGTACAATTATTTAAAAAGAGGAAAGGTTGACAATGATGGCTTCCATCATATGTTTAAAAGTGCCAAAGAGCAAAGCCATTTGCCAAACAAAGCAAAGAGCTCCAGACTACCTTTGTGAGTTTGCTGCCTGCAGGCCAGGCCACTCTGGACTCCTTTGCCCAAACAGACAAAATGTTATCATTTCCAGTTCTTTAAAGCTGGCACCCTGTTCATAACTTTGACATTCAACATATCATAATATTTTTGACTACCAGGTCCACTTTTCAAAAAGCACCTCTTGAAAATTCTTTCCGAAGATAGCAATATTTCAAATCTTCATTGCCTGGGTTTGCTTTTTCATCTGCCAGTCGCTGAAATCGTATTTAATCAGACTAGGCTATGTGGTTTCTGTGTCCGGCTGGTCCCAAGCATGGAAATGTAGCTTTTGGACAGTGCCCTAAAATCAAGCCCCAAATTGTCAATTACACAAAGATCCTAAGTTTAGAGGGAAAGGATTTATATAACCAACAAAGTATTCCACATTTTTAAAAAGACGTAATTGTGAGTAACAAAAGTCAGAGTGGACACACTCAATCTATTTTTTTCACTCTGTAAGTAGTTGTAGCAGTGCCCTCAGATACTATGGGATGTGAGAAAATTAGTAAGATACAGACTTGGCAGCATGGAGGGATGATTAAGATGGTGGGAAGATTAGGACCAGTCCTGAGATAAGGAGTTTAAACGTTATTTAGAATCCACTAGGAAGTTATTGAAGTATTTCATTTGTTTGCTTGCTTGCTTTGAGGAGGCAATAACTTGATCAGAACAGTTCTATAAGTAGCTCAATCTCTCAGTCCAAAAAGTCTGTGCAGAAAGAGACCTAAAATAGGAAGGGGAATCAGGAATCTAACAGAGAAGCCCAGAGGTGGAGCAGAGGCCGAGAAGCCATTTGAGATCTGACCACGCGTTGACTGACAGCCTTCAGTTCCAATCCAGTCTTCTCTGCATTCTTGGTACTAACCCTGCAAGATAACCAGCCACAATTGCCAAGAAAACCCATGTAGCTGGTGGTGAATGAAAACCGAGGATGCGAACTGAAGGCAGCTGAAGGAACAGGGTTGTACCTGTAACTGCCCAATGGATTCACCTTGCCCGATGCCTACAAAGAACCAATTTATCAAGACAGGGGAATTGCAGTGGAGAAAGGATAATTCATGCAGGGCTGGCTGTGCAGGAAACGAGAGTTTTATTATTACTCATATCAGTCTTCCCAAGCATTCAGGGATCAGAGTTTTTAAAGATAACTTTGCAGGTAGGGGCTTGGGAAGTGGGGAGTGCTGATTGGTCAGGTTGGAAATGGAAGTATAGCAGGTCGAACCTAGGTTTTCTTAATGTCTTCTGTTCCTGGGTGTGATGGCAGAATTGATTAGGCCAGATTACTGGTTTGGGTGTATCTGGTATCAGCTGATCCATTCAGTGCAGAGTCTGCAAAATATCTCAAGCACTGATCTTAGGTTTTACAATAGTGATGTTGTCCCCAGGAGCAATGGAGCCAGAGGCTGCAGGACCTCTAAACTGTAATTTCTAATTCTGTAGCTAATTTCTTAGTCTAGCAAAGGCAGACTGGTCCTCAGGCCAGAAGGGGGTCTTTTCAGGAAAGGGCTGTTATCAATTTTGCTTAAGTCAAACCATCAACTGAATTCCTTCCCAAAGTGAGTTTGGCCTAAGCCCAGGAATGAACAAGGACAGCTTAAACGTTAGAAGCCAGATAGAGGCAGTTAGGTCTGATTTCTTTCACTGCCATGATTTCCTGAGTTACGATTTGGCAAGGCAGTTTCATACCCAGTGGCTGTTTTCCTGAGTGCTCTCCAGGGTGGTGACCAGGCAGAGGTGTGGTAGAGCCGGGAGGGGGGATGGTCCTAGACTCAGGGGCCCGGCTTCTCCTTCCTTCCTGGAGGGGCAAAATGGTCATCCTCCTCCCTCTGTAGTGTTTTTCCCTCTGTTTTGGTCCTTCTGCTTGTGTGGATGTGTTGGGTTAAGATAGGGCATGATGAGCACCGGGAAAAGGGGAAAGGCAAGAGGAAGGGAACCCTGTCCACTCGCTTCCCCTTCCCTATGATGCTGCCTCTTTGGAGAAGATGAGGAAAACTCTCACCAACAGGCTGCAGGCTCCTGGGCCCAGAGCTTTCCGCTTCTTCCCGACTCAGTATGACTGATGTGAAAATGTTGAGTTTCCTGAGCCTGTCTGCCCTCTGGGTAGTCTTACTGCTCTGATGATAAAATAAGTGTAGAGGCACTGAAGTAAAGAATTTGCAATAAAAAAGAAAATGAAAAATGGAAGCCATAAGAGAAATGAGTATTGGATCAAGTGTGAAGAATGGGAAATGTCAAGGCACTTGATAATTTTTCTGCTAACAGACATTGTGAAGATGGAGTTGCCATGATTTTTCTTTGCCCACTTTTTCTTTTGCTGTTGTCATGAGATTTAGGAGCATGAGGGATTTGTCATTTGAGTGTTACATTGCAACAAAAAGCAAGGCAGAAGTACAGAATCCACTTAAATGAGATTATGAACACAGTAGGAGGTTTTGCTCCCTGGAATTAGACGTTGAATTGCTATTCTCTAAACATTTTTATTTTCTACATAAAAAGCTTTCAATGCAATCATTTAGTTATTCACTGAAAGTTTATATTAACATTTAGTGTGCACTTGCTATATATAAAGTATCCCACTAGGTACCATTCATAAAATTAAACCCAGCTATTTAGTTATGAAAATAAACCATGGCCCACATGCCCTTTGAAGCCCTGTTAAAAGCAGGCAACATGACCAAGAAAATGTTTCCTTTGAATTTCACAGAAATCTTAGTTTGGGGAGGAAAAAATCGAGAGTATTTGTTGTAAGCCACTGTGTGTATCCTCTGAAACAGTTAAGGTAGAGAACAAACGTAGTGGCCATAACTGAAATAAGGGAATAGTGAGTACATGTGTGTGTGAGACCTAATTCAAGTTTGGTGGTCCAAGTAGTAGTTTTCTTGGCCTGTAAAAACTCCAGGTATTTGCAAAACTGTTCTAAATAATAATGTAACAGAAGTTTTAAAAAAATTGAGTTAGTACATATTTTTGGACTCAATTTCTCCCTCTTTTGGTTACATATATGGTTCCAATTTCCAGCTGTGCAGTTACTATTGTAAATTATCAACATTTAAAAATTTTCATTGATTTAAATTATTTTTATTGCTATACAGGTTTTACATATTTATGAGGTACATGCAAATTCTCAACAATTAAATAAAAGGAGAATAAATCTGTTCTATCCCAGATTAGAAATACCTTAGAATTTCTATTTGTGTCTATTTGCCTCCATTCCATTATTTTCTTCCTCTTCATACCACATTTATGTATGTCTTACCATTTATTTAATACTTTACTTGAGGAAACTTAGTATTGTTCTGGAATCATAGAAAGTCCTTCTAGCTAGTCTGTCTTGCCAGGTCTTTCCAATTCTCCCTCAGGAAGCGAGTGGTGGTGACCACATCGACGTAAGAGAAGACCTCCCGTCTGACTCCTCCCACCATCTCTGTAGGTCACACAACCTGACGAAAACTGGATCTCTTCAGACTATGGTCAAATAGAAAATCTAGTCGGAGTTCAGAAGGGTGGGAAAATGAACCTAGAAAGTCTAATGTGGAGAAACCCTTAAAACATCCTTCATGTTCCACAGTAGTGATTATTTTCTTTGGCGATACTGCAACATAAATAGGTATTCTCAGCTAGTTCATCTGTGGGTAGCACCATCTTGGCATTTACACTCTACGGAAAAGGTATCTGAGGAAAGATTTGTGGCAAGTTACTTGCCACAAATCACACAGATTAACAGCAACACAGTCTGGGTGCATATGTGTAATATAGTTCTTTTTTTATATATGTACACGTAATGGGTGTTTCTCGTAGAAAAGTTAATGAAGATGAGCAGAAAGAAAAAAATACCATCCAAGCACCCAGCAAATGACCATATTGTAGACATGTTTTCTTCTAATACTCTAGGTATTCACGTATACATATGTGTACATACATGCACATATATACACATGCACACTTTTTTCTAAATGAAACCATGTTGACCTATAACCTTTTTTCTTTTTAACTTAACAAAATACTGGGAATGTCTGTTTTTAATATTCAGCTATTCCATAATTTCCATTTTATGATTATACAGTAATTTAAGTAGCCAGCCCTCTTCTTTTAGACATATATGTTGTGCCAAGTGTTGATTACAATAAGTATTTCTGAAATTAGCATTCTCATCCACACATCTTGGTGCTGCTTTTGTTTTCTTTCTATAACCCAGGACACTGCTGAGGTGCCTCTTTTTTATTCTTTAATTTTTCTCAGTTTTAGTTCCTAGAAGTGTCAGTGCTGGGCTGTTAGGTCTACTCGTCTTTAAGGTTCTGATGCATGTGATTAAATTACCCTCCAGAAAAGTGCTACTAACTTAAGGCTTTCCCACCCTGGGACAGCTGAAGATTGGCCGGAGCTTTGCAGCTGCAATGATGTGCTTACTACCCCCCTTATCCTTATCCAGCAACTTTTGCAATTAGCCTCTGACCTTGTTCTAGGATTGTCTCCACTGATGATTTGGGTTTGGGAATGGTACCTGTGGGTGCACCTGGAGGCGTGTTTAGACACTAGCTGAAATCACTTTGGTCTTTCTAGCAAACCTCAGCCAATGGGCTCCACTCACAAAGGGTCAGCTTCCAGGAGCAGATTTTAGCTCAGGGCCTCTTAAAGTTCAGGACAATAATGGAGTAAAACAAACAAGGCTGAAAACTGGAAGATACGTAGCTTAAGAAGATAAGTGAATAGACAGCTACCCACATAGGAGGAAAAAAAAAAGTAAATAAGGGGAGAGTCCTTACAAACATGGATACCTTTTCTCTTTTCTTTATTTTTTTTTGAGACAGTGTCTCACTCTGTTGCCCATGCTGGAGTCCAGTGGTCTGATCATGGCTCACTGCAGCCTCAATCCCCTAGGCTCAAGCAGTCCTCCACCTCAGCATCCCAAGTAGCTGGGACTACAAGTATGTGCCACCACACCTGGCTAATATTTTCAAATTTATTTTTTGTAGAGATGAGGTCTCACTATGTTGCCTAGTTTGATCTCAAACTCCTGGACTCAAGCAATCTTCCTACCTTGGCCTCACAAAGTGCTCAGATTACAGGCGTGAGCCTCTGTGCCCAGCCAATACCTTTTATTTTCTATCTGAGCATTGTTAAATTCAGGGATGGGTTGCTGAGGGATGATATGTTGGATTACACTTGATTTGACGTGTGCTGACTAAGGCCTATGCATGCCTAGCATTTTTTTAGTCATGGAATGAACCATACTTGGGTTCAGATCTAGTCCTGCCACTTCTTATGTCCTTGAGCAAGTGCCTTCACTTATCTGAGCCTCACTTTCCTCATCCATAGTTATTCCAATTGCACTGGATTGCAGTGAGTAGAAATTAAGTATTTAGGCTGGGCGCGGTGACTCACACTTGTAATCCCAGTACTTTGGGAGGCCAAGGCACATGGATCGCTTGAACTCAGGATTCCGAGACCAGCCTGGGCAACATGGCAAAACCCTGTCTCTACAAAAAATACATAAATTAGCTGAGCATAGTGGCTCACACCTGTGGTCCCAACTACTTAGGAGGTAAGATAGAAGGATTGCTTGAGCTC
This sequence comes from Cacajao melanocephalus, assembly GCA_963573385.1. Taxonomy (NCBI): domain Eukaryota; kingdom Metazoa; phylum Chordata; class Mammalia; order Primates; family Pitheciidae; genus Cacajao; species Cacajao melanocephalus. The sequence continues at coordinate 35,287 of CAUYLG010024619.1, read as the reverse complement.
CAGAGGCAGAAGTTGCAGTGAGCCACTGCACTGCAGCCTGGGCAGCGGAGCGAGATCCTGTCCTAAAAGAAAAAAAAGGGGAAGAAATCAAGTATTTAAAGCACCTAAGGACAGCCCCCAGCCCCATGGTAGTCCTCAGCAAGTGTTTGGTGAATGAATGGATTCGTACTCTAAGCTTAGAGTTTAGTTTGTTTTCAGATGCAGTTCTGCTTGCTCATTGTACTTATCACTATATGAAATTGTATTGTTTATTTTGAAATTTGCCACATATTGTCTGTTTCTCCATCAGCACAAAACATCCTCAGGAGGAGAGTGGGTTCCCAGTGTCTGAAACAGTGCCTAGCACACAGAAGATGGTGAATCAATATTTGTGATTATTGCTCGCTCACATTCTGTCCAGCCACCCAGCCTTGTTACCAAGAGGCTGTTCGGCACAGGACACTTCTCATACCATTCATTGACCCCCTCCCCCGCTTCCCCGTCTTCCACTTACCATACCATTCATTGACCTGTGCTTACTTCCAGCCATCCTCCGTTACCTGAAGAATGATGGGAAGATCCATTTGGTGGTTTTCAACAACCTGCAGCTAGCAGATGGCAAGCGGCACAGGATCCTCCTGAGGCTGAGCAATTTGCAGCGAGGGGCTGGCGCCATAGAGCTCTACCTGGACTGTACCCAGGTGGATTCCATTCACAATCTCCCCAGGGCCTTTGCTGGCCTCTCCCAGAGTCCTGGAGCCATTGAATTGAGGACTTTCCAGAGGAGGCCACAGGTAGGAACCCACAAACCATTCTCGGAGGTGGAAAAATGGGCTGCCAGTGCCTGGGGAGTGCAGACGAGTGTGCTGAGAAATTCTTGCCGCAGGTCAATGGGTCTAAAGCCGGCTGCACATCAGAGTCACCTGGGGATCTTGAAAAACTGCTGGGGGGCTGCCCCTAAGACAAATTGAATTGGAATCTGTCGGGTGGCACCTAGGCATCAGCATATTTTTAAAACACCGGTTCTAATGTGATGCCAAAATTCAGAGCTTGTGCTATCAGTGATACACAAGCTCTGTAGAGACTCTGGATACAATTGTAAAGTTGGAAAGGAAGAGCAAAAATAAAAATAACTACCTCAGGGTGATGACATTATCCATTTTCAATTTTCTATAATGAAAATAAAAAAGAATGATTAGAAACTGCAGCTTTCAGAACAGCATTTTCACAGGTTTTGTCAGAATATGCACTAACAAAAGGGAACTTAGCTCCATTTGGTCTTAACAGAAGATACCATCGTCTCTGTCTTCTGTTTTACTCCATGTTGATGGTATTTTTATTATTCTGTCATTGCACCTGCTGTAGAAATTGCCACATTCATTTCTTTTAGAATTTTGTGCTAGGCAATGCTTTGTTTTCTATAAAGAACTAGTATTCTTTGTCCTTTCCGATAATGTATAACTGGCTAAAGTTCCTGAATTTCATCCGATATATAAGCCAATGTCAAAATCCGTAACTATGTTCATCTATTATGGCCCATAATATTTTTGTCTGCTACCTCTCAATCCCCATTTTCCACTTCCATTTGTTAATTCATTATATTAATATATGCTTTAGTTGCAAGCTACTCTGAGCCCTTTGTACAGAGAAACAGAGTGTAAGCAATAATTTCCATTGCAAGTAGGAATGCTGTGCAGTTTTAGATAGTAATATAAAAACTATGAATCTGATCCTAGAAGTTATGCGCTTGAACAACAGGAAGCATTTTTAATCAAAAATTCCAAGAAAGCTAAAATCAAGGTTTTTGGGGTTTTTTTTTGTTTGTTTTTCAGTCATAGAGAGATTTTAATATAGATTTATATATTGAAAAATTTAATAGAAAGATATGCTAAGCTTTATTTCTGAATCCCCAAAGTAGCCCAAGTAATCAGAATGATAGTAAGAAACTGTGTCACTGCTCATTTCAGAAATTAGTGTCCACTACCAAATAAGTCAACATCTGAAAGTCAGGACTCAGCCATGACAAAGTCATCAGAAACTGTACTCACTGGAATTTTTTTTTTTTTTTGAGATGGAGTCTTGCTCTGTCACCAGGCTGGAGTGCAGTTGGCACGATCTCAGCTCACTGTAACCTCCACCTGCTGGGCTAAAGTGATTCTCCTGCCTCAGCCTCCCGAGTAGCTGGGACTACAGGCACATGCCACCACACCCAGCTAATTTTTTTTTTTTGTATTTTTAGAAGAGACAGCGTTTCACCATGTTGGCCAGGATGGTCTCCATCTCTTGACCTCATGACCCACCTACCTCGGCCTCCCAGAAGCTCTACCGCCTCAGACCATCAGTAGTGATCACAGTGGCTTAATCTCATAGTCACCTACTCACTCATTCAGTCTACAAATAGGCACAATCTAGGCATTAGTGCCACTATGGTGGGCAAAGCTAGTAATTGTCCTGACTCTGTGGAGCTTATAGCCTGATGTCCAATACAATATGTGCAAATAGCACATGTTGCCTAAATCTTAGCTAAATCAAAAAACAGAATTCCTCTGAAAATCCTTAGTTGTGCTCATTTCTAAAATGAGGATGATGACTTTACTTTGGCAGTTAACATAAACATTTTGTTGTATATAGATATAATAAAAGTTATTGCAAGCAGAATTCACAAGATAAAGGAAATTTACTTTTTGACAATAATAAATATCAACCCATATTGTAAAAATATGATGCCAACTACCTAACGATCATAGAAGATATCATTTATTCATTCTCATAGCCCAAAGAAACTAGAGGCTTTGCTAGAACATTGAACCAAGACATCCAAAAAAGAATACTGTTTAAAATTGGGATTAACACCTTATTTATTACAATCTAAATTCCATAAACATATTCTAGACAATTCTTAAGAGGATCCTGCCACAAAATAACTCCTTTACCATGTAGGAAAAGAGCTTTCCTTTTCTCAGCCCTCTTGGTGAACTCTCAGGCCAAGTTGGATGCCAGCATTTTCCTAAGCTACTGGCTACTTACATATTCACTTCAGTCAAAAAGATAGGGCTGGCAGGCTTTAGGAAAGAATGTGATCCTACAAAATTATGTAAGATGTCAGGGGGTCCAAGTATACAGGACTACTTGATTATGAAAATTGCGTGAGTAGGCAAGCACATTGGCTTTTGAACAGTGTCAGCAATCTGTGGTATGAATGTGATTTCTTCCAGGACTTCTTGGAAGAGCTGAAGCTGGTGGTGAGAGGCTCGCTGTTCCAGGTGGCCAGCCTGCAGGACTGCTTCCTGCAGCAGAGTGAGCCGCTGGCTGCCACAGGCACAGGTGTGGGCTTTTGGGCAGTTTGCATACCTTCATCAACACAAACTCTGAAGACGCTGAATAGGCTGGGTCCCATCACCGAAAAGTGGGGCTCTCCACAGAGCAGCCCAACAAAACATTCCTACAGAAATAAGGCTCTTGAACAAAATCCAGGGCAAGGAATATTTTCATTATACTTTTATTTTTATAATTCACATGAATTTAGACTTAAATAGTCAGTGGCATCATTATCATTTTTTTAGCTGAATTAAAGAAATTACCCAAATTCAAATATTCTGGGTTTTTGAATCATCTTGTCATGATGATTTCCTAGGGGATCTTTTGGTTTTGAGTCACTTAGAAATGACCATCACTGGCTGAAAACTCCTTGCCTTTTGCTGTTCCTACAGGGGACTTTAACCGGCAGTTCTTGGGTCAAATGGCACAATTAAACCAACTACTGGGAGAGGTGAAGGACCTTCTGAGACAGCAGGTAACAAGTGGGGCATATCATCAGAAAAGCCCTGGTCTTCTCAGAACAGCTCCCCATAAGCTAGTGGAGCTGCAGGCCTGCCCAGGCACTGAGGCGGTCTCTGAGCCAGACCTCCGGGGGCCCACACAGCCCCGCACACCAGGGGTCCTCTGGAAGGTCTCTGGAAATGGGGGCCAAGCTCGTGATGAACACACTGTGGCTCTAAGCAGAGCGGGAGCCGTCAAGGGCCCCTAATACTACTATAAAAAGTGTTACATAGAAAGCTCCACATGGATTCTTTCATTCCTGGATGAGACCAGGCACTCCTTTTCAATCCTTTTCTCCCCTTCTCATTTCTAAAGGTTAAGGAAACGTCATTTTTACGAAACACCATAGCTGAATGCCAGGCTTGCGGTAAGTGCTTTTCTAATTACGGGCTTGCCTGAGTGGGATGATGCAGGCTGATGAAGGGCCTGTGGTGAGGCTGCGTCGACCGCAGTTTCTGAAGGTTTACCACATAGTTGGAGGAGAGGGAGGAAAAGTTCAATGGGAAACCAAATTTTGTTTTGCCTTCTGTGTATCTTCCTCGCGGTGAATAAGCCTGTGGATCATTGCTTTTCTCCAGGTCCTCTCAGGTTTCAGTCTCCAACCCCAAGCACAGTGGTGCCCCCCGCACCCCCTGCACCACCAACACGCCCACCACGCCGGTGTGACTCCAACCCATGTTTCCGGGGCGTCCAGTGTACCAACAGCAGAGAGGGCTTCCAGTGTGGGCCCTGCCCCGAGGGCTACACAGGAAACGGGATCACCTGTATTGATATTGATGAGGTAAAATTTCACTTAGACAGGGAGGGCCTCCCTAAGTATCTTGCTCACCCTGCAGCTTTTTGGAAAAAGAAGCCGCGCTGATGTTTAAGGGATGACTTGGGCTATCCTGCAGGCTCCATGAAAACCACTTGCTTGGAGACCCTGAGACCAGGGATGGTGGAAGTAGACATGACCCAAGGTTATGGCTGCATTTGTCATTTTTCCTCTGTGTTTCCAACTCTTCTACTGGTCCGTTTGCTGCAGTGCTGAACTTTCTGCTTTACACTCTGACATTTGCACTGGTTATTTCTCTTAAGCAGCCTGTGGTACAATTTTGTTTTCCCCCCATTTTTGCAAATGTGGAAGGGGAGGATTTTTGTAAGGGTATATATCAGGAGTCACCATGGATTTCTTCGGGCTTCCTAAAATAAAGGAACAGAGGGGAATCTCACACCAACAAGGGGGAGGTGCCGTAACATGAGTAACTGAATGTGCTCGGGGAGGGGCCCAGAGGAGGCACATCCAGCAAATACCAGGTGTTTGACCAGCTGGCAGAGCCCCAGAAGAGGCTGTTTCAAGACCATGGTTAGGCCAGGCCCAGTGGCTCAAGCCTGCAATCCCAACACTTTGGGAGGCCAAGGCGGGAGGATCGCATGAGCTCAGGAGTTCAAGACCAGCCTGGGCAACAAGACAAAACCCTATCTTTACAAAAAATATAATTACCTGGGCATGGTGGTGCATGCCTGTGGTCCCAGCTACTCTGGATGATGAAGTAGGAGGATTGGCCTGAGGCAGGAAGTTGAGGCTGCAGTGAGCCATGATCACACCACTGCACTCCAGCCTGGGCAAGACCCTGTCTCAAAAAAAAAAAAAAAAAATGGTTAGGCAATTACCAGTCCAGTCACAAAATAATGTTCATAGCAGGTAGCAAGGCTGCCATCAAAATATGCCTTAAATATGCCTTTCTCCTCCCACCCAGCCAGAGGAAGGCTGAAAGGAGAAGCACAAGGGAGAGACACAGGTAGGGATCTTAGGCACACACTGGCTCCCTGGGGCTCCTGCAGGCCCCTAGTAACCTTAGTAACACTCAGCTCATTATCTTCCCTACTAGTAAGCAATTAAGGTGGTCTCTAGTAATCCCTCAATTGGAGAAACATCTGCACACGTTTCACTGAACTGCATCTGGTTTTTATCTGTGAGCTGGAATTTTCCTCTTTCTGAAAGGGCAGGAAGTGGTCATGTTTTTTACATTAGTTGAAGTGGTTTAAAAAAAAAAAAAAAGAACAGAACCAATCTCCAAGATTCCTAGAGCCTTGGAATAGCATGAACTTGACAGGACATGGAGGCAGGCACAGGCCCTGAGGAATCATGTGCTACTGAAGAGGCACCGGCCCTGGCTTTGCCTTCCTGAGGTCTTTCCGATTGAGTAGTTGGTTTGCTGATGCTTTTGGAGTCATCTAGCAACAGCTAAGTGGTCCAGGGCCATAGTCCTTTCACAGAGATTTGCAAATTCCACATCAGAATATCAGGGAGCTTATTACATTGAGAGGTAGGCTGGTTGATCTCAAGGACCATTTCAACTTGGATGTGCCATTATTCTACAATGCAGCAAAGCCCACTAGAAAGCAGCCTCAGATTGTGTGGTCAGGGATTCGGTAGGTAACTGGAGTTGGAAGCCTTTATTTCCTTTTATTATTTTTTCCACCATAAGATAGATAATTAAATGGCTAAACAAGCATGTGCAAATAGATGAAGAGAAGTTTGAGAGTGTTTTCTCGGTATGGCTAAAGACTTTGAACCTTTTCCTCTCCAGTGCAAATACCATCCCTGCTACCTGGGCGTGCGCTGTGTGAATTTGTCTCCTGGCTTCAGATGTGACGCCTGCCCAGTGGGCTTCACAGGGCCCATGGTGCAGGGTGTTGGGATCAGTTTTGCCAAGTCAAACAAGCAGGTAGGCTGAAGACATGGTTTCTATTCATTTTTCATCTTAACAGGACAGCTTTGGTTGGTTCTCACCTCTTTGACATAACCTGTTAACTCCTTGAGCAGCCAAGGCCATGTGGAATGTCACGGTGCAAAATAGCAAATTAGGAAGTTTTTCAACCATTTCCAAGTATTTACGTTTATAAAATCTAGAAGGGAGGAGGCTTTTAAGTTGGGATAATAGAGTATCACTAGAAAAACAGTAAGTGGGGTAATACTGGCTATTGGCATAATTTCAGGCTTATTTTCTTGATAGCCATTAAACGTTTTATCCTACAGAATAAGTGGAGAACCAGGGAAACAAACGCTTTGAAAAATTAGGTCACTTTTATAGAGTCGTTGCTGCCAATCCGAAGCTGTTTCAGAGATGAGGGGATTTTAAGAGTAGAAATAATCCCTGGAGGCATCCTCCCCTTTTTCTTATATAAGCTATAAATTGCCATAAAGCACTTGAGTACTTATGACAGTCTCCGTTTATTTCTGAATGTTCTACTATATCCTGGTCATTATTTAACTGACTGACTGTGAAATTCTTTTTGATGTTTTTAGCCCTTAAAAATGGTTGGTCTATAAATATATTTTACTACCTTAGGGAAATTATTAGCTTTGAAGAAGGACAGGGGTTTATTATTTCCTAGCTGCCTATCAAAGGGTTCTAGAGGGCATGATTTTTTAGACTAGAAAAGGGAGGCGAGCTAGACATACAGGAATGACAAGAAGCTATTAGAGTCTAAATATGAAATCTCTAAGACCAAGCACCTGGCTCCCTGGGCTCCTGCAGGCCCACAGTAATGTTAGTAACACTTGGCTCACTACCTTCCCTACTAGTAAGCAATTAAGATGGTCTCTAGTAAGGAAATAGACAAAATGAAATATAAGGTACTTGCTATAAGGTAGTAAGGAGCGCTTTTCAATAGATTTCCAGTAACATGGCAGACAGGACTGAAGTGGAAGGGAGCCACCTTGCTAAAATTTAACAGCAAATGTTACTGCATTCCGAAGTCAAAAAAAATAATAAAATAAAATGGTGCAGTGTCCAGAAACAATGAGAAAACTCAAAGCCAGAACTGTGACTAGAGCTGAGGCCACAGGAGATCCTGGGAGGTGGGAGCCGGCTCCAGGTCCTAGGAATGAGGACCTGGCTTTTAACACCTGGGTGGAGTAGATGCAGCAATGTAGTCTGGGAACTTTGGGAAGGCCTAACACTCCTGCATAAGTCCAGGGCCCTCAAAGAACCACCCTGTCCATTACAAGGGACGGAAAAACTTTACTAGCCCTAAGAAACAACAAAGAATCTTGACTTCAGCTTTAAAAAACAGTTGACGAAAATGAAAATTGCCCACAACAAATCAAAGGACCACACTTGTACCACATACAGTTATGAGCTCCAAATCTGTGTTATACATATAATGCAGAAACACAAGACAAAAAATTAAAATAATAATCAGCCATGAAAAAGTAAAATCCCCAGGGCCTTGACTCAAGTCAAAGGCACACCACTCTGTAAAGACATGCCAAAATTCAGGGCCAATAGACTGCCCACAGGCAAAATCTGGGCTACTGAAGATATGCTAATAAACAAAAATGGCAGTTTAAATAAAGAAACTACCACAAGGAAACATGATAAATATAAAGTAAACATAAAAAGATAAATAAATACAATACTTAAAGAATAGGGCAATGCCCCATCTGGACAACATGGCAAAACCCCACCTCTACAACAAATACACATTTTAAAAAATTAGCTGGGTGTGGTGGCGTGTGTCTGTGGTCCCAGCTACCTTGGGAGGTTGAGGTGGGAGGATCATCTGAGCCTGGGAGGTCGAGGCTGCAGTGAGCAGTGATTGCACCACTGCACTCCAGCCTGAGCAACAGAGCAAGAACCTGTCTCAAAAACAACAACGAAGTATAGCGCAATGTGAGAAAAACAGCCAAATAAAACTTTTATCAACGGAAAATCACTGATGTTAACTCAATAGATGGCCAAAACAGACACAGCTTAGCAGAGAATCCATATTACGCTAGGAGGTGAATCTAAAGAAATCATCTAGAACACAGCACAGAGAAATAAAGATATGGAGCGCATAAACAAGACGTTAGGAGTCAAAAGAAGATATTAACAAAGTCCAATATCCATCCAATTGTAGTCTCAAAGAAAAAATAGAAAGCAGTCAGGGGAAGCTGAGAATGTTCCAGAATAGAAGCTTAAGAATCCTCAGATAGGAGAACTCCATTGAGTCCCAAGCAAGATAGGGAAAAAAAAAAAAAAAAAACTTTCCTAACCTAAAAGGTGGGGGAAGAGATGAATAGAACAAGTTTTCTTTTCTGAATAACTTTCAATACCAAAATAACTTTCAATATCATTTGCAATTAGATTAAGTATAAACTGGTATAAATGCAGGGAGATGGCACAAATAACCTTCAGATTACCATTCTACCTGAAATTCTGCATCTTCACTTCACACAAAGATAGCAAAACAAAGGAAATTTATTTGCATTTCTATTTAAGCAGCATGTCTCGCTAAACTTTCTTTGAACTTTTCTGCACTAGGTCTGCACTGATATTGATGAGTGTCGAAATGGAGTGTGCGTTCCCAACTCAATCTGCATTAATACTTTGGTAAGTATTTATCACAGCTGTTGTTATCAAAGTAAAACCGGTTATTAAAACAAGGGTATGTTTATAGACCATAGCTTCCAAACACACATAGAACATGTGGGCATAATATATTTGATTGCCAGAATAAGGGCAAAAGTTTGTGCTGAAAAAGTGTTTAATATGAGTAATTGCATAAGTGATTTTTTACATAGTTCTTTATCTCCTAACGAAGTTGCAATATTAGGCTATTAGATAACTATTTGTTGAATAAATTATTACTCCTTGTATTTTAAAATTGTGAAGAGCTTGGTAGTTTACATTAACAGTTCAGTATTTTACTGGTGACTACACAATTCCCAAATGGTATTCTTTATTTTCATAAAACTTTTCAAAACTTTTCATTGTATTAAATTAAAATGCTTAGCCCTTAGGAATGCCTATAATTTAAGTGTGGGTTTTATTTCTGAAAGTTCCTATCAAACTGTTTCCAAGATGAAAGATGTAGCAGAGTAGACTATCCAGAAAAGAACTACTGATTCCGTGTATGACTATTTGAAAGTTATCTAACCCCTAAGTTTCTTGTTTCCTTGTAAGTAAAAGCACTTCACATTTATCAAGTCACTTATTTTAATTATCACAACAACCTCATAAACGGAGATTATTACTATCCCCATTTTACAATTGAAGAAACTGAGACACAGAAATACTACATCATGAAGACCAGGCGTGGTACTGTGTGCCTATAGTCCCAGCTCCTCAGGAGGCTGAGGCTGAAGGATCATTTTGGTCCAAGAGTAGTTTGAGGCTACAGTGAAATATCGCCACTGCACTCCAGTCTGGGTGACAGAGGGAGATCATGTCTCCAAAAAGAGAAAAAGAAATGTTACGTATTTAGACTAAGGTCACACATCTCATAAGACTTCCAGGTTGGCTACAGAGCCTGAGTTCTTCTCCACAATGCTATATGGCTTAGGAATAGATGGGGATGTATTGCTTCTTAGCTTTTACCAGGACAAAGTAGTCTGCAAATAGATTTGTGAAACCTTAGTATAAAGATAAGAACTGAGCCACCTAGAGAGAAAGAAAGTAGTAAACAGAACTCCAGGAAACGCCAAAAATGAAGGAGTAGGCCAAGGAAAAAGAGCAGAAGCCAGAAAAAGGAGCAAGCTGGCAGCACAGCCAGGGAGGCTGAGAGTCACTGGAAAGCATGCTTTGGACTTGGCAATTAAGAGGCTGTGAGTGACTGAAATCATTAAACTGTATACTTCAAATGGATGGCTTTTATGATCTGTAAATTTTATGTCAGTAAAACTGCATAAGATGAAAAAGTTCCGAGGATCTAATGTACAGCATGGTGACTGTAGTTAATAATACTATGCTAAATATATGAAATCTGCTAAGAGAGCAGATCTTAAGTGTTCTCACTGAAAAAGAAAAAAAAAGGAAGGTAATTATATGAGTTGATGGATTTGTTACTTAACTGACTGTGGTAATCACTTCACATGTATACGTATATCACATCATCACATTGCACACTTTATATCCAGTTTTGTCTATTATACCTCAATAAAGCTGAAAATTTTAATTGTGTGTGTGTGTGTGTGTGTGTGTGTGTGTGTGTGTATGCTAAAAAAAAAAAAAAACCTGGCCCCTGAAGTGTCATTGCAGTGGCACTGATAGCTGATTTGTCAGTTTCTCGGCCTACCTCATCAAAAATTGTCAATGCAGGCCACTAGCATTTCTCGGTGCACCCATCCCTTTGTCATTCCATTGTAAAAGAGCCGAATGAATAGCAAGAAAAAAAATCAACTTGCATTTAAGTAGATTATCCCCCTGTCCCCAGAGTAAACTTCTCATACCACCTCCCAGGACTTCATTGCAACTTTTGGCCTCTCCCCCTTTGCCCTCCATGGTGGCACAGGCAAGTCAGTGTCATTGGTTCACCGTCCAGCCTTCTTTCTTCATTTCTGTTCCTTCTTTGTCTGAGTGGCTAGACAGAGCCTCCAGTCTGATGGTGTTTTCACCAACATTAAAATGATCTTACATGTAAGCAGAGAGGCAGGCATGGGTCTGATGCCTGAATCCTGCCAACAATGAGTACCTGTGAAAATATACACAGAAACCGTACCTTTGCTCACAGCTTCCAGCTCAATGCCTGATCTTTGTTCCTTGCAGGGATCTTACCGCTGTGGGCCTTGTAAGCCAGGGTATACTGGTGATCAGACAAGAGGATGCAAAACGGAAAGAAACTGCAGAAACCCAGAGCTGAACCCTTGCAGTGTGAATGCCCAGTGCATTGAAGAGAGGCAGGGAGATGTGACATGTGTGGTAAGTTGTTTTTTGGCTTCCTCCATCATTTTTCCTCTTTCATTCTAAACACCACCTCTCTCCAGTTTCTACGTGCTTCTGGGTAAAAGTACTCCAAAATGAAAGCATTGCAATCAGAATGAGCACAGAGTGTAATAGGAACAGGATACACTGAGTTTGTGAGGAGCAGCCTGACATCCATCTAGCCATCAGCTGCCTTTTCTCTCCTTCTTGGCTGTGGGGCAACACTGTCCACTTAGGCACCTGGATGCCAAAGCCCCCAATGGAGCTCCAGCTCCCAAGCACCTTCTGTGGAAAGGCCCAGAAGCCAGCAGCAGGGAGGTGAAGGAACCTTCTCCCCTTTCCTTCTTCTGCCCCGTCTACCTGCTTGTATAATGACAAGCATACCTGCTGTCATTTCTAACTGTCCTCACTCTTACGACTTCCAGGGTCTGTCTGCCCCAACGATCCTGGGGTTGGGAAGGCACCATGGAGAGGTGGGGGCTGTCATAGGCCCTCAGGAAGAAACCTCCCATCTCCTAGCAGGTGACTGGAAGGGGCCAGAGGCTACCATGCTCTATGTCTACCTCCATTCCAATCAGAGACAGCTCCGTGAATGGTCACGCCTCCTGTGCGGTCTCCAGCTCTGGAGCCGGTCTGGGGAGGGGAGGCTGGGAAGAGAGTAGAGCAGTCATGACAGGGCCTGATGTGGGTCTCATGCTGAGCTTGTGGTGGGCCCTTTGTGAAGGAGAAGGCGTGTTCCTGCCATCCATTCCCAAATCCAAGGATCCAGAGTCCTGGGCATGCTACGCACTGAAAAATCAGCAGACTTCAGCTGCCCCCCTCCTCTGCACTTCCCGGGGCACCAGGCCCTCGGCAGGGGGCCCATCAGACTCTGGATTCACTGGTTCACAGTGATCACCCCTGAACAGCAAGACTGATTCTCTGAGCCCTTTTCCATCTTTTTTATCTCAAAGTTATACTTCTTTATCTTTAAAAAAAAAAAACAAAGCAAAACGGAGTCTGGTTCTGTCCCCCAAGCTGGAGTGCAGTGGCGCTCTCAGCTCACTGTAACCTCTGCCTCCTGGGTTCAAGCGATTCTTCTGCCTCAGCCTCCTGAGTAGCTGGGACTATAGGCGCCCGTCACCACACCCAGCTAATTTTTTTTGTATTTTTAATAGAGAGGGGTTTCACTGTATTGGCCAGGCTGGTCTCAAACTCCTGACCTTATGTTCCACCTGCCTCAGCCTCCCAAAGTGCTGGGAGTACAGGCCTGAGCCACCACACCCAGCATGCTTCATCTTTATGCATGCACAATTTTCCACAGTAAGCCTACCACTTTTCAAATAGAAAAACTAAGAATCAAAAATGAGTTAAATAAATAAATATTAAAAAGTCAGTCTTCCCTGGCGATACAGATATTCTGTAACAAGGTCAGGATGGAGGAATGTGCTGTATCAGAGGGGAAATGGCCCCAGCGAGTTCCTGAATTCCTCGTGGTTGGGCTTGTTTATTACCAAAAAGCAGTCACTGAGAAGCAAGTGTAGATCTCTGTTTAAATCCTCATTTTCTGTGAACAAATTGACGACTCCACTGGGGTGCTGGGTGATGGGGCTCTTAATATGTTTTTGAATTTGTAATAAGGCACAACGACAGATGGTAAAGGATTAATAAACTTGGTGTGACTACTAAAATAATTGAATCTGCCAGAAAATGGCTCATTAAAAATGTATTTGTTCCTAGAGGACATTTTTTCCTCATTAAAGTGAGTCAAGGACCCACCCCGTGGATCAGCCTTCCAGGCCTTCCAAAGGCCCTGCTGGGGCAAGTGAGCAGGAACCAGGAGGCCTGGAGGGTCTCTGTGGAATTCTGCCTCCTAAATCCTGGTTGCAGAGGCAAAGCGCAGATGATTGAGAACAGGCAGCCTGCAGCTGAGGAAGTCACTGGTCTGAAAGCTCCTTATTTTGGGTGGAGAAGCCAGGAAATTTAACCTGTGCTCTGATTAATAAGTCTGATTTCCCTGGGCCCAGACTCTGCTCCTTAGACTCTCTCCCTTCTACCTCCTTTATCTCTGGTCCCAGGTCAGCTTTCCCTCCATCTGTTTCCAGTTCCCTGTGACTTTCTGGGTCCCCTCCTCCTGTCTCCCTTCTGCTGCCTGCTCTGCCTGTTCCTGGAAGTGAGAGTTTTCTCTCTGTATCTCCCTTGACTTCTTTTGAATACGGAACCATTAAATAGTTTCTAAGCCCCACCCAACAAAGCTGTGTGACTCTGGGCCCTCCAGCTGGGAACGAGCAAAGGAGCAGAGGCCCTTGTCAGCCACCAGCTCCCTGCCAGGCTTAGCTTCCCAGGCCTCTGATAAGCTTTCCCTTCACAGTGTGGAGTCGGTTGGGCTGGCGATGGCTATGTCTGTGGCAAGGATGTGGACATCGACAGTTACCCCGACGAAGAACTGCCATGCTCTGCCAGGAACTGCAAGAAGGTAAGGGGTGTGGGGCGGCAGTAGGCACACATACACTGTGGCTTCCCCAAGTTATATCTTCTATGAGGAGAGGTTCTGTGGATCTACTTTAAAATTGCATTTGTAAAGTAGCTGCATCTCAGATTAAATGAAACAGCCACCAACAATGAAGCCACAGTGTCTTGAGGTCCAAAATGGTTACTGATTTAACACAAATGCAGGATGTCACTCAGAGCTGTTTTTTCCCGCTTAGGACAACTGCAAGTATGTGCCAAATTCTGGCCAAGAAGATGCAGACAGAGATGGCATTGGTGATGCTTGTGACGAGGATGCTGATGGAGACGGGATCCTGAATGAGCAGGTACCTGATTGCGGGGAGGGCCTGTGAATTGCCATGTACAGGGATGATGGGAGAAAGCCTGTGAAGTCAACTGTTTCTATGAATCATCCAAAATGTTAGTTTCCATGCCTGCATTCCACAGCACTGCAGCTTTTTACCCTATAAGATTCACAAATGTTTGACATATAAAACTGACAAACTTGGGCCACCAGAGTTCTGACACTTCATAACAGCGGGGGAAGTGGATTTACTAAAAGTCTGAGTGATGTTCCATCCTTTCATCATGTAGGATAACTGTGTCCTGATTCACAATGTGGACCAAAGGAACAGCGACAAAGATATCTTTGGGGATGCCTGCGATAACTGCGCGAGTGTCTTAAATAACGACCAGAAAGACACGGATGGGGATGGAAGAGGAGACGCCTGTGATGATGACATGGATGGAGATGGTAGATTTGTCTTGCTTTTGTCTTTTATTTGGGATTCATCTGACCTTGTTCCATTGTTCTCTCTCAAGAGGAGGAACAGAATAAGGGACTTGGGGGCTTCCAGCTGTGGGTGGCTCACTGTGGCCTGCATCTGGAGGGCCCAAAGTGGACTTGTGTCTGTGGGAGGAGACTCCACAGCCCACTCCACTATTTAATGGCTCTGGATGTTTCCAGGGCCCTGTATTGTTGCCAGAAACTTTGTAGGACCCCTTCAAGCAGTGTCTTGCCAGGGTGTGTCTTTGTGAGGCATCTCCCTTCCCATTTATACTTCTCCCTATTCAACATCCTTTCTACGTGTGAGAGACCTAGAAGTAGAGAACTGAATGAGAAGGCTTTGAGCAGGGTCACAGACTATGCATCACAGGCTATAACATCCCACTGTGGGCCCTTGAAGGAAAAACCTTTTCGAAATAACACCTGCATACACATACATACAACACACACACGCAACACTCCAGAACATACACACCCCTAAAACATGACCTCATCTTCTGCAAGCCTAACCGATGACCCAGATCCAGTGGTGTGCTGCTAAACAAACCACAGAAAGCCCTGGTTGGTAGCATTTGCCAGTTTCCATGATGTCACTCCATACTGTCATATTGCTGATTTCAAGCTACCAATGTGACATCATCAAACACAAAACTGATAACAGAGGGACACAATGGACCCGGCTCCAGCACAACACTGCCTAGAGCCCTAGGGTCTCAGTCATAGCTCAGATACCGACGAGATCCTCCCTCTCCAGGGTCAGCCTATAACAGCCATCATGACACCTCCCCCGGCTGCTGTCACAGCCCTCGACATCTTGGGCAGATCAGAATTCAGTGGATAAACACCTCTGAGAGCTGTTCATTTTTAAGTCTCCCAGAATCTATCCTTTGAAGCTGCCTCCGGATAACTGCTGAAAAGGGTAGTGGCGTATGTGACAATGGCCCAGGCCAAAGCGACTCAACACACGCCTGATCTCTACAGCACCTAGAAGTCAGTGACATTCCCCTGACTCAAGGTAGCATTTCTTTCTCACAGGAATAAAAAACATTTTGGACAACTGCCCAAGATTTCCCAATCGTGACCAACGGGACGAGGATGGTGATGGTGTGGGGGATGCCTGTGACAGCTGTCCTGATGTCAGCAACCCTAACCAGGTTAGTAGGATACTGAGGAATTCAAACTCCAGGCTGAATCCCTCTGTGCAGAGACTCATTTAAGATGGGTGTCTAGAGAAACAGCAGAGCTTCTTAGCTGTTGCCACTTACCTAACAAAGCAGAGGTGGAGAAATGACACACTGTGGGCCTGAAGATGGTGGGACGAGCACCACAAGAGATATGAAGCCCTTGGGACTATCTCCCAGGCTGTCAATTGCTTATGAGGTTAGTAATACGAGCTTAATGATGCCCTATATGAGTTTTTTCCTGCAGAAAGGGAAATGGAACATGGAAATTAACCATTTGGAGCCTTGTGTCCGTTTAGTCCCCAAACCCCTACACAACTATGTATGGACATTTCAGATTAAGTTCAGCCGGTGATGTGTTGCATTTTCCTTCTCACGCCTCCTCCCCATCTGGATAATTGGGTATGATGTGTCATTTATTTTTAAAACCCTGAGAGAGGGGAGTCATAGTTGCCCTCTGTGACTCACTCACCATCCTGGCCAAATTTCAAAT
This sequence comes from Cacajao melanocephalus, assembly GCA_963573385.1. NCBI lineage: Eukaryota > Metazoa > Chordata > Mammalia > Primates > Pitheciidae > Cacajao > Cacajao melanocephalus. Next base: position 18,886 of record CAUYLG010024619.1, on the reverse strand, counting down.
TGCAGAAGCAAAGCAAACTCAACTTGCCTTCTCCCCATGCCTGCAGGCTGGCTCCCTCTGACCTGCACCAGGGTTCCATGTCTCCACCTGCCACGATGCTACCCCAGCGCCCCTTTCCAATCAGCTCATCTGGTGTGTGGGCAGCCCATCCATGTAGCCTGATATTTAAGAAGGCTTTTTTGAAAATTCAGAATTGTGCCTACAGCAATATGGTGTTGTCCTTTTGCAGTTTTGCACCACCCCAGTTCCAGAGAAATAATTCCCCAAATCCAATGATGATGGGTGCGGTCTGCCTTCTCTGGAGCATTCTGTACTTGCAAGCAGAGATAAATAACACGTTCTGTTCTCTTTGCAGTCTGATGTGGATAATGACCTGGTTGGGGACTCCTGTGACACCAATCAGGACAGGTATGGCTTGTCTCCCAACTGCAGAGAGCCAGATGCAAACATCCAGAGAGGGTTTTACATTTCAGAACTTTCCGCTGCTCCATTCCTTGGGATCTCTCTGGTGGACTGGGCAGCTGGTAGGATAATAACCCTGCTTCCGGTCAGGGTTACCATGGGAATTCTCCCTGAAAGTTCTGTATAGGGGAGAACAGTGTCAGAATAGGTCACTAGGCACTCCAGCAAGTGAAATCTATTTCAGGAGACGTAATACAGCATCATGCTTCACAGATGGGCTCTGGGTTAAGACAGCTAGACATAAATCTCAGCTCTTTCTCTTACATGCCAGCTAACCTTAGGCAAATTACCTAATACTTCTTTGCCTCAGTTTTCTCATCTGGAAAATGAAGATGACACTAGATCTAGCTGATAGGACCATTGCAATGATTGAGTTGATCCATGGAACATGCTTCTTATGCTTTCTGTTATATACACAGCACTCAACAGATACTAGCTCTCTTATTTTTATATTCTTTCAGCTCAGGAAAACTTCACCATCATCCCAAAATAGAAGGCTGTTGGTTTGCTGAGGGATTGCTATTATTTCATTGTCCTTGAAATTGTTTTTTAATTCAGTTTCCCTTATTTAAGTGGAATTGCTCTGTACAAGTGAGTTTTGTCAGCCCTCCTAGCTCAACACGATGGAGTCTTACATTAAGACTCAAGGTTGCATCAGCTGCTCAGATTCTGGAAGAGTCTCACCAAAAACAGACATGTGCCACTCAGCCCTAGAGACACCTGCAACCCAAGGTTCTAAACCCTTTTGTCTCCTTAGGGAATTCTTACAAAGGCAGCCAGGACAGGGATAAAAGAGGGAAAGGATTCTAAAAGGCAAAGCAAGAAGATACAACTTCTTTCCTGATACCTGTATCAGAGGTTGTCCTGTAGAAACCAGCTCTTGACCTAAACCTTGCTCAAGAACAGCTTCTATAAAGCCACATCTTTTTTTTTTTTTTTTTTGAGATGGAGTCTTGCTCTGTCACGGAGACTGGAGTGTGGTGGTGCAATCTCAGCTCACTGCAACCTCCACCTCTTGGCTTCCAGTGATTCTCATGCCTCAGCCTCCCGAGTAGCTGGAATTACAGGTGTGTGCCACTATGCCTAGCTAATTTTTGTATTTTTAGTAGAGACGGGGTTTCACCATGTTGGTCAGGCTGGTCTTGAACTCCTGGCCTCAAGTAGTCTACCTGCCTCAGCCTTCCAAAATGTGTATCTCTTTCATTATGCTGTGTTCTTGTTGGAAAGTACATATAGTCATCCCTCAGTATCCTGGGGTATTGTTCCCAGGACACCCCTCTGCCCCCAGGATACCAAAATCCTCAAATACTCAAGTCCCTTAAATAAAATGATGTAGTATCTGCATCTAACCTATACCTGTCTTCCAATATGCGTTTAAAATCTTCTCTAGATTACTTAATTCCTAATATAAATGCTACATAAATAGTTATTATGCTGCATTGGTTTCTTATTTGTATTTTTTTGTTATTTTTTTATTTTTCCAATCTTTTTAATCCTCAGTTGGTTGAATCTGCGGATACAGAACCGCGGATACAGAGGGCTACTGTTCTAGCTGAGTAAATGTAAGCATATTTCCCAATCTCTTGGCATCTCAACCTCTTCATCTGCAAAGAAGAGAGAAAGAAATGCATCAGGCAGGTTATGGTGAAAATTCAAGATAATGTAGGTAAAGCTCCCGGAACAGTGCTGGCCATCAGGTGACGATGCAGAAAACAGGGGCCATATTATTACTGATACCACAGTACGAGGAAAGCACGTCAGCAGCAGAGCCTGACGTCAGATGTCCGTCTCCTTTTCCGAGGGGAAGGTGGGACTGTATCCTGACAACTGCCCTAAATGATGTGCATCAAGAATGTTCCCTGGTGCAGGTCATCTTGCACTCTGACTACTATCTACAGGAATTTCTAAAATATCCTATCCCACCAGCCTCTAGATATTTGCCCAAAACAGATGACTCATTCTGCTATGTTTTAATTCCCACAAAGTTGAACCTTGGAGAAGAGGACAGGAACTGCCTGTTTTTGCATAAAAATGTTCAGGGCTATATAGCACGGCTGCTAATGGAAATGGCTCCGTCTTGTGTCTTATACAGCAGCCCTGCTGTGGGCACACGGATTCTGCTGTTTGAGCCACATCATCTTCTGCTTGTCCAGGCTGGCCTCACTGTCGCTGGGCCCTTTCTGTCCCCCTGTGCCATCTGGAAAGTGTGGTCTGAGAGCGTGGTCTGGTCCCTGGCTTGCCTCTCCAAGAGGGTGCACAGGCAGCCCCTGACCCAGGACAGGCCGCAGGTGGACCAGGGTGAAAGGAGTACTCACTGTCTTCCAGAGTAACCTTGAGAGGTCTCAGACTCCCGGAGATCTCCAGGAGGCAGAGCACACTCATCTTCAGGTGGCCTCTCAGCCTGGAAAGTCAGGTGGACAGAGAGGGAGAATTCTGAGAAGTCTTTTAGACCAGCACTGAGCCTGGCCTACATACTCCCCTCAGGAAGGTGTGGCCCTGTTCGCTTTCCCTTCTCCCCATGGCGTTCAGGTCTGAATCCTCTTTGGATCTGCTAGCCAGGATTGTGAAGAGTAAATAACAGAAAACACTGTAGGGCTTCCTAAGAGTCAGTGCTTTTTCATATATTGAAATTTAGCATGCAAAATTCTGACGATTTTCATTTAACCTTCATAACCTTATGTGGTAGGTGCTATTATTCTCATTTGACAGATGAGGACACTGAGCCATAGAGAGGTCGGGTGTTGTGCCTGAGGTCACACACTGAGGCTGTCTGGTTCCACTGCCTATCACTCTGTTCCCGTCATACATCCTCTGAGTTGAGTGTCATCTAGCAGTTCCCAGGGACCAATAGGAGCATCTGGTCACAATTCCTAGAAATAGACCCTTACCTTCTTGAGTAGGAAATGACTCGCTTGTTTCAAGAGGCTGAGGATGGGAAAATTGTCTCTGAGGCCCATAGGGCAGCCTTATCTAAGGGAATGACTCCAGTGGTTTGATTTTAAAAGCCAACCCTGGTTAAAAAAAAAAAAAAAAAAAAACCCTCAAGCACAGACTCTCCTTCCTGAGAATGGAGCTTCCTGTTCCTGCTGGACTGTGAGCCACATCACCTATCCCTTCTCCCGCAGTGATGGAGATGGGCACCAGGACAGCACGGACAACTGCCCCACCGTCATTAACAGTGCCCAGCTGGACACCGACAAGGATGGAATTGGTGATGAGTGTGATGATGATGATGACAATGATGGTATCCCAGACCTGGTGCCCCCTGGACCAGACAACTGCCGACTGGTCCCCAACCCAGCCCAGGAGGATAGCAACAGTAAGCCAGTTCAGCCCAGAGCTGCACAGCACCCCTGGGCTCCCTTCGGCCAGGCACCAACTCAGAACATCCCAAGCTCCCATCAGCTGCTTCTCCACACTCAGCCTCTCTGCGTAGCTGCAGCTTGTGTGGACAGCAGGCATCTGGTAGACACGAGTCTCCAAGTCAGTCAGGACTGAGCTGCTTGGCATCTTCCTGAACAACCCTAGGATGCAGTCACACAGGGCGGGGAAGCAGCCACACACTGTGGCTCAGTCCCCAAAGGGCTTGGAGAGCTGCTCCACCATCTTAACCTGTCACCTGCCACCTTCCCCTGGGAGTCCCAGAAAAGGAGCAGCATAGAATGGCACAGCAGAAATGGTGTATGCTGGGTTCACTAACACAGATGGCTGCAGGAGCCAGGCAGATAAGAAAATGTCTGCACCAAGCCAGACATGAGACAGCAGGGGGGCTGGAGACTGCGGTGACCTGGAGAGACTGTGCCCATCCACAGCAGTGCACATGCAAAAATGCAGTGCCAGCACATGAGCTGAGCAAAACATACCTGGGGACCACATTCAGTCTAGGGGCCACCAGAAGTTACAGTCTTAGAAGTATTCTGGTAACCCTGTTTTCTACACATTGCAGTCCAGAAAGTGCTGTAGACGTTTGCTTATGTCAGCTCAAGCTTAAGATCTACCAGTTGGTGAACCCAACTGTAGGTAATAAGAACTTCTTGGGGACAGAGTGGAGGGCAGCTGTTCACATTCATCTTTCAAAAAGCTCTGGGAGGACTGGCCTGGTCACCCAGTACAAGGACTCCAGGATGGGGCCTGGGACCAGCTCAGACATGACCCCAGGGGCTCCTCTCAACACTGCTGGGAAATTATGGCCCTGGTAGCAGGAGCCTGGGCCCTTCTGTTCCTCATGCAGCCCCTTTCCCTGCCCAGGAGTAGCAGTGGGTGTGAATGCTATTGAGCTTCTGTCCTTTCTCTACCCCACTCAGGCGACGGGGTGGGAGACATCTGTGAGTCTGACTTTGACCAGGACCAGGTCATTGATCGGATTGACGTCTGCCCAGAGAACGCAGAGGTCACCCTGACCGACTTCAGAGCTTACCAGACCGTGGTCCTGGATCCTGAAGGGGATGCCCAGATCGATCCTAACTGGGTGGTCCTGAACCAGGTGAGTGTCACACGGGTGGCAGCGGCTCAGCTTTGCCTCTCAACAGAGGCCCTTCGGATAGTGGTAGGTCATGTTAAGAGGGTGCAGACAATGAGCCAGGCATCGTTCACATCCTCTTCTTCCTCAATAGCCCTACAACAGACCAGTTATACCTTTACTGAGGATGAAATAGTCTGCTACAGATTTAATGATTGTAACAGCTTTAATGGCAGTAGCACTGTGGTAAGTAGCTGAGATGACTGGAATTGGGACCCAGGCAGTCTGACCCTAGAACCCACACTTCTGATCTCTGCAACAGACTGCCTTCTGCAAATCCTCCTCATTGTGTAACTACGAAAGGCAGGCACAGGGAGACTTGGTAGATTTTTCAGAGTCACAGAGCAATTCACATTGATTAGAAGTACATGTTGTATGTTCCCCAGTTAAGGGCCCATTGAATCAACTTAAGTGACTGTCTTAGCAAACTTATTTCTATTCAGCTTTGAGCTTTCCTTGACCTTTACAAGCACGTGCTTTCTCTGAGCACATAACACAGTAGAGCAACTGCTCAGGTAATGAAATCTTTATATGGAGGCCAGATGTCACTGGCCACTCACTCATGGTGCCTGAGGTTTTGAGCTTCCTCAAGGTTACTTGGCCCTCTTCAAGACTCTTCTGAACTCCCACTACTCTCTCTGCAGGGCATGGAGATTGTGCAGACCATGAACAGTGATCCTGGCCTGGCAGTGGGTATGTCCAGGGCCTCAGTTACCACTCCCGTAGAATTCTTCCAGCTACGAGTGTGGCTTGGCTACTTTTCTAATCTTATCTGATCCCTACAGGGTACACGGCTTTTAATGGAGTTGACTTCGAAGGGACCTTCCATGTAAATACCCAGACAGATGATGACTACGCAGGCTTTATCTTTGGCTACCAGGATAGCTCCAGCTTCTATGTGGTCATGTGGAAGCAGACGGAGCAGACGTACTGGCAAGCCACCCCGTTCCGAGCGGTTGCAGAACCTGGCATTCAGCTCAAGGTATTGGTGGTTTGAAGTCATTCATCTCCCTTTCTTCTGGAACCTTCATGCTTTTTAAAAATGTTGTATTCTCCCATATGGTACTTAGTGAATCTAAAAAATTGATGCATTTATGCTCACGTTAGAGTCGGAGAAGACTAGAGCCCACCCAGGGCTTTGCCTTCATTCCTGTGCACCAGCTACATTCTAACCTCCAATGGTGGGAATTCCAGCCCACGAGAGGTCAAAGGGGAAGGTTTGGAGTGCATCTGCAGGCACACTGTGTTGGAAACTGGCTAATAAGTTTTATCGGCGGGTCCAACTTTGTACAGGAGGGCTGAAGGGCTACCTCTGTCACTCGTGCTAGGACACAGGCTGACCTAAGTAGCTAGATGTTTGATGGGAGCCCTCACTGGGCAAATGTAGGGAGCAGCGGATTTGCAGCAGAAACAACATGGGATGTGTATGGAATACTGGGCAAGGCTTAGTAGTAAAGGGTTGGGGTCACCTCCATAGAAATGACATTTAAGTGTGTATGCTTTGTTCCGAATCCAAGGCAGCCAGACTGTACCCACGACTGTAACCTGGATCAGCACTTCAGATCCAGGAAGCAGGAAGGGCGGGGTCTCTGCCTTGTCCTAAAACCTTGCTCATGTCATCGTCCAGGCTGTGAAGTCTAAGACAGGTCCGGGGGAGCATCTCCGGAACTCCCTGTGGCACACAGGGGACACCAGCGACCAGGTCAGGCTGCTGTGGAAGGACTCCAGGAACGTGGGCTGGAAGGACAAGGTGTCCTACCGCTGGTTCCTACAGCACAGGCCGCAAGTGGGCTACATCAGGTAGGTAGGAGACCCGTCTCCTCACCTTGATCTAGAAGCAAAGCACTCTCCGTTCTGCATCCCAGAGCCTTATTCTGACCTAGGATAGTCCCCAAGGACATGCCAGGACTTTTGCAACTGCAGGATGGGGAACCCAGAAAAGAGGTGGGGGAGTAGGCACTCAGGCTCAGACGGACCACCTGGACAGGATGGTAGGGCCAAGATGGGGATACAAGGAGCAGAGCTGAGGGGAGGACCCAGCCTTGTGGGGTTGGTGCGCATGGACGGCTGTGCCCTTCTGCCATGCTCTGCAGAGAAGCCTGAGGGTGGACATGCCAACGGGTACAAGGTAAGAGGTGTGGCGGGGTCTCTTTTCCACACCCTCGCCTGTGATGCCTCTGGGCCCTGTGTAATCACTTACACGTGCACATTTCGCCCTGATAGCACTACATCCCTTAGTCTGTCTTCCTACTAGATCACAAACTCCCTGAGGGCAGCACTTGTACCTTATTATTTTATCTTGGTTTCCTCACTGCCTAGCACAAAGCCTGGCATCTCCTACACATGGCATGAACTGTGTAGGTTGTAATTTCTATGATTCCATTTTGGGACGGAAAAGGGGGCATTTCAAAATATTTATTATTAAAAAAAAGGCATTGGGCTTAATAGGGCTGAGAACATGATCATCTTAGTGTGAGGCAAAGAGAGTATGTCATGGAAGCCAAGGTAGTTGTCTGTCTTGTTTCTTTATAGGACTTTTTTTTTTAAAAAAAGAAAGTATTCTCTGGAGTTAGGAGGCTTAGGGCTATATCTCTGAAATGTAGATAGTATTTTTCTTCATTTACTGAACTTGCAGATCAACACCCATCCTAGCCTATATAGTATATTTAGGAAGGAGTACTGAGTGCATTCTCCTCATCAGGCCAGGAAAGCAGCCTTGTGGAAAAAAGAGTGATGAGGGCAAATTCAGATTTTGTTTCTCTTTGTGACATTATGTCAAATGTACTCTTTGCCTCAAGTAAGATGATCATGTTCTCAGCCCTAAGCCCAATGCCGCTTTTTTATAATAAATATTTTGAAATGTCCCCTTTTCCATCCCAAAATGGAATAAAAAAATTACAACCTACCTACCCACATAATCTTAAAAAATCTGCCAGGCATAGTGGCTCACACCTGTAATCCCAGGGCCCTTTGGGAGGCCGAGGAGGGCGCATGATGAGGTCAAGAGATCGAGACCATCCTGGCCAACATGGTGAAACCCTGTCTCTACTAAAAATAATTATTTGCTGGGCATGGTGGCGGGCACTTGTAGTCCCAGCTACTCAGGAGGCTGAGGCAAGAGAATCACTTGAACCCAGGAGGCAGAGGTTGCACTCAGCCAAGATCACGCCACTGCACTCCAGCCTGGCGACAGAGCAAGACTCATCTCAAAAAAAAAAAAAAAAAAAATCCATCTGAGCCCTAACAATATAACAGAAAAATAAGAATGATTTATAACAAAACAATTTAAATACCTGGTCACAGCCACACCAGAAGACAAAATGAAATAAGACACTTGCACCCATACCCAGAATCACTGTAAAGGTGACATTCTAACACAGAGTGTTGTATCAGTGACTCAAAGGTTACACTGCTGTTGCTGACAGTGATGTGAATTTCTCAAATGGTGAACATTTTAGAATGTTAATTTTCAAACAAAACAAAGTACTCAGTTTTCTCAATTTACTATGGAAAATAGTTTATATTAAAATTTGTGCAAAAAAATGAAAGGGAGCCAGGTTCTAGGCCCCGATAGTTTTAAACAGGCTCTGCACCTACCCAGGTGTCTGAGGAACACTCCAGTAGTGTATGGAACGCAGGGCAGGTTTTGATTGTTCTCTCCAGGGCATTGCCCGCCATCCAGCATCCCTGGCTTCCATTATTCAGTGCCACTCTGGCAACTCAAAGCTTCCCTGCACATTTCTTCAACTCTGCTTAGGGAGTGCTTCTCTTGTTGAGAATCATTGCTCTGAGATTCTACCAAAAGATATAAATCAGATCAAAGGAAAAGCAGAAGTTTTTCAGCATGATACCTAGACAAGGTAACTCACGTGACAATGAAGACACCAAACTTCCTCATTCATGACATCAGATTTGGTTTTGTTTTTACCTCAAGTTTGATAGTGTCCCCAACATCATGTTAGGCCTTGTGAGAGACAGAAGTTGGGAAGAACCAACCACCCCCACCTCCCCCGCCCCCCCCCCAACACACACACAAGATCTCTGCCCTCAGGGACTTCCAGTCTAGTAAGTAAGGGGGAACAGCTACAGCACAATCCAGGTCAGCAAAAACTGGAGCCTAAAACAGAGTAGGCGGGGCATGGTGGCTCATGCCTGTAATCCCAGCACTTTGGGAGGCTGAGGCGAGTGGATCACGAGGTCAGGAGTTCGAGATCAGCCTGATTAACATGATGAAACCCCGTCTATACTAAAATTACAAAAAATTAGTTGGGTGTGGTGGCACACTGCTGTGATCCCAGCTACTTGGGAGGCTGAGGCAAGAGAATCTCTTGAACCCAGGAGGCGGAGGTTGCAGTGAGCCAAGATGGTGCCACTGTACTCCAGACTGGGCAACAGAGGGAGACTCCGTCTCCAAAAAAACAAAAAGAAAACAGAGTAAAGATGCAGGTGTGTAAGCAGTGGGACCCCTGGGCCTCACAGTGGGTACTTTACCCCGGGTTGGATTTCATGGAGACCCCTCCGGCTGTGTTGTCCGCAGGGTACGATTTTATGAAGGCTCTGAGTTGGTGGCCGACTCTGGAGTCACCATAGACACCACAATGCGTGGAGGCCGACTTGGCGTTTTCTGCTTCTCTCAAGAAAACATCATCTGGTCCAACCTCAAATATCGCTGCAATGGTAACGTACATTCTTGTTACCATTCACTGTTGTTACTAGAGTTAATCAAATACTGCCACCTTATTTATATACTGCACTTCCCCCCAAAAGCCCACGCCACAAAGTCATTAAAACCTGATAGTCCCTGTGTACCAGAAGTAAAAAGCAGATTGCATGTATCCTATTTTACGCATATGGAAATTAAGACCCGCAGAATTTAACTGCATGGTTTAGGGTTTGGGGTTCAGTGAGAAATTCTGTCAGATTTAATTTACAGGAAGCCTTTATTTTCATGTGGTTCAAACATAATCACAGATGCAAAATCCACTCTGCCTGCTGATTTTCTGTAGGCCCAGGAAGGAGCACTCCGCACTCCTGGGCTTTAAGCCAACAGTTTGCAAAGCAGCCTGCTGGAAAAACATGGCAGCGAGGGCCTGCGGGGCCTCCTGGGCGGGCTGACAGCGCCCCCTACAGGATGCCTGCGCTACGGGTGGGGTCCGGGGTCGGGGTGGAAGGAGCCTCGCTAACCTCCCTGTGCCCGTTCCTATTGCAGACACCATCCCTGAGGACTTCCAAGAGTTTCAAACCCAGAATTTCGACCGCTTGGATAATTAAACCAAGGAAGCAATCCGTAACTGCTTTTCCGAACACTAAAATCATATATTTTTTAACTTCCTCTAATTTTCTTTATATACACTGTGGCTTTCTTTTACCAACCCAGATATATCAAAACGTTTTATATGAATGTGGCAATAAAGGAGAAGAGATCATTTTTAAAAACCGTGTTGCTCAGGCCTAGCTCTCTTGTGCCTCAGGCTTTGAGGTGCCTGTTCTCGGAGGGATCCTCGTTAATTTGCAGGGTGGTGGTTTCTTCTCAGACCCGGTAGCCGGTGACACGAGCCTGTGTGTGAGTCACAAGGCCCAGGCCAGAGGTCTCACCTGGGGTACCCCCAATTTGCTCCACACAGAATGCCTAACCGTTCCATGCTCACCTCTGCAGCCTCCTTATTCTGGGTAAGGAGTCTCAGAAACACGTGCTCAGGGGGCACCCTCCCTAGGAAGGCGTTTTTCTGACCAGTCCTAGGACAGATTTGCCCAATTCTTTGATGCTCTCCTCCCACCCCACACGTTCCACAGACTTCTATTCTGGCCCCTTCAACGTAATTCTTAAGCTTATTTATATATTTGGCTCCCCCTAGTGGAATGTACGCTTATTGACAATAAAACATCATCATTACAATCAATATCCCCAAGGTACCTGGAATGTAGCTGATAGCCAATAAATGTCCCCAAGGTACCTGGAATGTAGTAGATAGATAGCCAATAAATGTTTGCTGAATTCATAAAGAAAGGAAAGGAAGGAAGGAAGAGAGAGAAAGGAAGGAAGGACAGGAAGGGGAGGGAGGGAGGAAGGAAGAAAAATGAATGCCTCTTAAGTCTAAGGACAGTAGAGTATATATGATCCTAAAAGTCTTCTTCAACTCAAAAAGTCACAACACAAGCTCTATTTGTGGTACCAGTAGCTGGATGTACAGGGCAGAAACTTGCCTAATTTGTACACTAGCCTTTCCTGTGTTTCAGTTGTAAGTCCAAGACTCAAGGAAATTTTTATAAATTCTCTAGAACTTTAGTTTCAAAGAACATTGCTGTGTGGTTGTATATTTTCTTATTCCAGAATTCCTAGAGATACATTGAATCATTTATGAAGAACAGACACTCTTACCACAGTTTTACCATGACTTTAACAGTGAGAAAATACCACAGTACATGTGTGACCACCCATCTCAGGCATGCATGAGGTATGGAGGATTTCTGGACATCCTCCTCACATGTAGAGCCTGGAGATGTGTGTTGCATTGTAATCCAGGACATCTGATCTCCTACATCAAAAACTCCAATGGGGCCCGGTATGGTGGCGCTTGCCTGTGGTCCCAGCACTTTGGGAGCCTGAGGCAGGCAGATCACTTGAGGCCAGGAGTTCAAGACCAGCCTGGCCAACATGGCAAAACCTGTCTCTACTAAAAATACAAAAATTAGCCAGGCGTGGTGGTGCTTGCCTGTAGTCCCAGCTATTTGGGAGGCTGAGGCTGCAGTGAGCCGAGATCACGCCACTGCAGTCCAGCCTGGGCAACAAGAGCAAGTGTCCTGAGACTCTTATATTCCCCCTGAGGCTGGTGGAAGAAGGAGGTCACCCATGCCCACCCCTGGGGCAGCCTCCCTGCTGTTGGCGGTGCAAACCCCAAGAACACATTATGTGCACAGGAAACACTCTCTTGGTTAAATCTTTTGTGTCTATAATTGTTTTTTAGAACTCATGGGTCCACAGGAGATCTAGAACGTAATTCCATCCCTTACAGAGCTTATTACATTTTGTAGAAGACAAAACTTGTTATTTATGCAAAATAGGAAACAAAGCAGCATGTGGATCCAGCAGTGTGCTGAAGCCAGCTCCTACCAGCTCATAAGAGCCAACTATTCAAGTTTTAGGAATGTTGTGAGCCAGTTAAACTGTTAGTAGTTTTAAATTGGCTATGGTGGGAGTATTTACACAGAAACTGGCAAACACTACAAAATCAGGGCTCCAGAGAAGTGGTTGTTAAACATTTATCAGCACACAAGTGATTATTCTACCTTGTCCTATTCCTAGTTGGCCCTCCTTATATTTTTGAAGCTGATGTAGAAAACTTGAGGCTTTTAGAAAATGTCTTGCAAAAGAAATGAAGAAAAGTGAAAATGAGCGAGGCGCTGTGGCTCACACCTGCAATCCTAGCACTTTGGGAGGCCTAGGCGGAAGGATCACTTGAGGTCAGGAGTTTGAGACCAGCCTGGCCAACATGGTAAAACCCCATCTCTGCTAAAAATACAAAAATTAAGCCAGATGCAGTGGCTCATGCCTGTAATCCCAGCTACTCAGGGGAGCTGAGGCACAAGAATCTCTTGAACCCACAAGGCAGAGGTTGCAGTGAGCCAAGATTGCGCCATTGCACTCCAGCCTGAGCGACAGAGCAAGACCCATCTCAAAAAAAAAAAAGGTGAAAATCAGGAAGCACTCAAGAGAAGCTAGCCAATTAGAGACTCGGGAGATGAGCTAGCAGGTGTGGTATGCTCTCCCCCAGGTAACTCTCCAAGCTACTTGGATATTTTTATACTCAACCTTAGCACAATGACTCAATTCCTATTACAGTTCCATTAAGTTAGTCAGAGTCTCATTTGAATCTTACACCTCTAGGACTGAGTGGCCATCAATCTCTCACCAACTAGTACAAATTCATTCCAATGCCCTTTCACCTCCTGACTTCTCACGGAGATCAAGAAGACTGAGGAGCTGGGCATGGTGGTACACCTCTGTGGTCCTAGCTACTTGGAAGGCTGAATGGGGGGGGGATCACTTGAGTCCAGGAGTTCAAGTCCAGCATGGGCAACACAGCAAGATCCTCTTTTTTTTTTTTTTTTAAGTACTTGGGGAAGGGAAGCCGTGGCTGGGAAAGAAAAGAGGCATTATCACTGTAGGGAAAAGACCACGGCTTAGGAGAATCCCACAGGATGTGTGGGAGATCTCTGGGGGCAGGAAGAGGGCTCGGGGAGCAGCAGGGAGAGGCTTGCGGTCTGGGAGCAGGTGCGCAACGGGAGGTGCAGCCCTTTCTAGTTACACCCAGGAAAGAGGAAAAAACACTATTCCTTCTCCCCATCCAGGTTATTGGTCCTAGGCTTCAGAAGCGTTATGGTGATTACCCTTAGGTTAATTTTGGAGACGGGCTACAGAGTCAAAGAGAAGGAAGAGGATACAGAATCCAGCCACCTGCTATTGAAATATCCGTAGGCATTTTTTATGGCCCAGGCTAGAAGATAACTAGGAACAGACTCAAGCAGCAAAAAAGAATCTGGTCCAGAAGCAAGGCCACAGGAGAACTACATAACGTACAGCATGAATCTAGGGGGTGAGAGGTGGGGTGCTCCTGTTTGGGGTACACAGCTGGGGTCCCCAGTAACATTGGGACTGTAAAGGGTGGCTCAACTTTTCTTTCAGAGGCATGAAGAAACCCCCTCCAGTGTCCACAGCTCACATCTTATGGCCCTGCCCAATTTGGTCACAGGCAACCTCAGGCAACAGAGACGCTCACCCCAAATTTCCTAGGGCAGGAGAGTTGACCCTCACCCCAAATTTCCTGAAGCAATATAGTTTCCGCAGTGGGTGAGGGTGTTTTATTCCAGAGAAATAACTAGTACTGAAGAATTAAGTGTAGAGATGCTAAGTCAACTGGACCCATCGTCCTCATATTCTTGTGTGGTACTGAGGAATTACGTTTGAACGTGTGGCAACATACTTGAAATGATCCCAGTTTAGAATGCAGACAGATGCTCTTCACCCTAAAATGGGGTTATGTCCTAATAAATCCATACGTTGAAGATATCTTAAGTCCAAAGTGCATTTAGTACTCCAATAAACCTAAGTCAAAAATTTTAAGGCATCCATCATTAAGTCCAGATACTCCTCAATTTAAATAGGCTTATGTTCTTATAAAAATTGTTAGTCAAACCATCATAAGTTAGGAATTGTTTATAGTTGAATATTTGGTTTATCATCATTCATTATTATTATTGAGACAGGATCTCACTGTTGCTCACGCTGGTGTGCAGTGGTGCAACCTCGGCTCACTGCAGCCTCAACCTCCTGGGCTCAGCCTTCTGAGTAGCTAAGACTACAGGCATGTGCCACCGTACCCAGCTAACTTTTTGTATTTTTACTTTTTTAAAGATGGGGTCTTACTATGTTGCCCAGGCTGGTCTCAAACTCCTGGGCTCAAATGATCCTCCTGCCTTGGCCTCCCAAAGAGAGTATTTGATTTTAGACTTTTGATTTTAAGTCAGAAGGTAGGAAAATTTGGTTGAAAATGTAACTATTGAGGTGATTAAGATAATTTCTCATCCATTATGTAAATTTTTAAAATTTACAAGTTATATAAGCACCTAGGTAGATTTCATCAAATGATAGAAAAACAATAAATTTGTAAATGAAATTTATATTGTTTTTAATGTTACAAATTAGCGTAGTATATTATGTCATAAATTAATATATTAAGTTTATAAATGGGATTTAGAGTGTTTAAGGAAATTTAATTAACTAAGTTTGCAAATGGGACTAAACATTAATCAAAAGCCTAAAAGTGATTAGTTTGCTATAGAGTAATAAGTAGATTTGCATATTTATGGAATATAGTAGAGTAATAAGATTTTTAAGTTGAATTTTTTAACTAAAGGTTTTGCAATACGTAACTTTAATCAAATATTAATTTTAAAACCAAAGTCACCATAAACCGTGTTTTCTGTAAAAGACAACCTTTCCTTCAGGCATTTTGTTTTTCTCAAAAACCTGAGTTGAAGGCCTCAGGCATAAGGAAAGCCTCATGCAAGCCCCACATTTTACCATCTTGCCCAAACTTTTGGTTCATAAACAACCTCAGTCAATTGACATGCACCCCAAATTTCCTGAGGCAGTAGAGTTTCCTTAGTGGGGAAAGGTCTTTTATTCTTGAGAAATAATTCTGCAATTGTAGAACCAAGTTCAGAGATGCTGAATTCAATGGGACCTATCATCCTAATATTTTTGTGTGGTGTTTGGGAATTATGTTTGAATATGTGGCAAAGTACTTGAAATATCTAAGGGAATTTGGCATAATTAAAGAAGGCAATAAATTCAATGTGGGATTCCAATTTAAAATGCATACAGATCTTCCTTAACTTACCATGCAGTTACATCCTGATAAACCCACGGCAAGTCAGAAATATCATAAGTGAAAATGAATTTAATATCTTGATAAAACCATCATAAAGTTAAAAACATTTTAAGTCAAACCATTGTAAATTGGGGATTGTCTGTAGTTGAGTATTTGATTTCAGACTTGTAAGTTTAAGGCAGAAGGTAGGAGAATTTGGTTGAATATGTAAATGATATTGAGATGGTTCAGGTAATTTATGATCCACGATATGAATTTTTTTAATCTACAAGAGTTATTTAAGTGCATAGGTAGGTTTTGTCAGACAAGTGACATAAAAATAAAATATATTAACTTTATAAATGCAATTTAAATTTATTGTTTATAATGTATTACAAATTAGCATAGTATATTTTTATAAATATATTAAATTTAAAAATGGAATTTAGAGCATTTAAAGAAATTTAATTAAGTTTACAAATGGTACTAGATATTAATCAAAAGCTTAAAAGTGATTATAAATTTTGCTATAAGTAGATTTGTATATTTATAGACTATAGTAGAGTCATAAGATTTTTAAGTTGAGCTTCTATACTTAAGGTTTTGTAATTTCTAACTTTAACTAATCAAACATTAATTTTAAAAGCCAGTCACCATAAATGGTGTTTTCTGTGTACAAAAGCTACCCTTCTAAGCAAATAAAATCAATAAAAAACAGCACAGTGACAGTCAGCACTGATCAGATTTTTTTAAATTACGGGGTGATCTGGAGAACTGCTTCCTCAGCTCCAAATAAGAGGCTAACAGTCTTTCCAGAGCACAGCCCTTTTCTACACTGGGGACTGTCAGAGAACAGAGGGGTGAAAGACCTTGATTCAGCTCTCCCTGGCTCCAGAGCATCGCCAAGTGGCTGGCTGCAGCATAGCTGAGTGGCCTGAGCTATCCTCCTGCCAGCTCTCAAACCCCTCATTTGCCAGGACACATGGCCTGAAGAACACGCTAGCCCCAACTTGGGGTCCTGGTCTGGCAATGTGGCAAGGAGCACCTCTCTCTTCTCGATACTACATTAGAAATGTAAAGGGTGCCTAAACCTGCCTGCTTATCCGGAGGGCTGAGCTAAATGAGGCCTCCAGCTATTCTGGCTGCACCACCTGACTGAGAAGTAACTTTAGCTTATTTCTTTGGCTTATCATCAAAGAATGAAAATGTTTTCCTCACACTGTCTACCTCCTCAACTATGAGGAGGCCTTCAAATCAGGTTTTTGAGAAAAGCAACTTTATTTTCCAAATTTCACCTTGTTTTTCTTCTGAGAACTTACTGTGCCAGACTCAAGAGAAACATAACCTCAGTCTTTCTTGGGGTTCCCATTCTTCTTCCAGAATCAAGACTCCAGGATGTCTCCTCAGTACCAAGGTGTTTGGGGAGGGGGACATCTATCCACACAGATTCCTTCTAACATGACCAGAGTCAGCACCCACCCCCATACTCTAACAGACCACAGTGCGGACCTCAAATCTGTGGGAGCCTTCGCAGCCACTCCGTTACTGGCCCTCACCTACGGACTGCAGAAAGCCCCTACAGGCCTCCCTTCCCTCTCGCTCAGCATGGGAGAATCCTTCTCAAGTGTGAGCAGGGAAGCCTCATTCTCCCTCTTGCTTTTGGCCAAGAAATCTCCAATCCCAGTGTTCCTTCACTTACACCCTGCTATGACTCGAATCTGCCGCCTGAAGCTCATGTGTTGGAAACATAATCCCTAATACAACACTTTGGAAAAGTAAAGCCTAATGGGAGGTGTTTAATTCATGAGGGTGGAGCCCTTGTGAAGGGATTAATGTCAGTTATAAAAGGGCGTGAGGCTGCGAGTTCCATCTCTTGCTCTCTTACGCTGTCTGCCTTTCCACATTCCACCAGGGGATGACACGGCACAGAGGGCTTTCACAATTGCCAGCTCATTGATCTATCTTGGACTTCCCAACCTCCCAGGTGAAACAAATTTCCTTTCTTTATAAATCACCAATCTGTGGTATTGTTATAGCAACACAAAATGTACTAAGACACTCCCCAGAGCCCCAGACTTCCACTATGGGCTTAGCTCTGGGTACGCAAAAACTTTGAACAGTTTTCAGGCTGGCTCTGACTCACACTACCACAGCCTCACTGATACAGTGAGCCCGGGGTCCACTCTGCCTGAATGGGAGGATTGAGGCAAAGGGAAATATGAAAAGGAAATGGGGCAATATCTCCAAGTGCTACCACAACATATTGTGAACAACTTCAATAACTAATTTAAAATTTTTTTTTTTTTTTAAGAAATGGGGTCTCACTATGTTGCCCAGGCTGGTCTCAAATTCCTGAGCTCAAGCAATCCTCCTGCTTAGCCTCCCAACATGCTGGGATTACAGGCATGAGCCACCACACTCAGCCTCCTACTGTTTAGATTTGCTCCTAAAAGTAAAAGATGCCTATGTTTAGGCCAGGACAGATCACTCACCCTAGAAATTCCACAAATAGCCCATGACCTGAGGGCTCCAGGCAGATGGGTGGCTGAGCCCAGTTCCCATCCTGGCCTGGGCAGGAGACCTAGGAAGTCACAGCTTAGGATACACTGGGTGGGAAGGGGGAAGGTTTGCTTTTATCCATTATCCAAGCTGTGATTCAGCATAGAAGTCTGCCATTCATTAAGTTTAACTTGCTGAGTAACATTAAATTTATACACTGCAAAGCACAATAGCATTTCACTGCTGTGAGCATACATGTTCACAAGAGTTATCCAACTAAGTGTGAGCATCTGCTGCCTCACTGGGGGTATTTACTAAATAGTCATTCATTAGTTACTTATTTTGTAGCACCCACTAGAGTAAACAGTAGCAGATAGCTAATGTCTAAGAAAAATGTAGGAAGGAAGATTTAAATGGAAAATTTTCTCCATTAGCATATATATTTTGAGATGGAGTCTCCCTCTGTTGCCCAGGCTGGAGTGCAATGGTGCAGTCTTGACTCACTGCAACCTCTGTCTCCCAGGGTCAAGTGATTCTCCTGCCTCAGCCTCCAGAGTAGCTGGGATTACAGGCTCCCGCCACCACACTCAGCTAATTTTTACATTTTTAGTAGAGACAGGGTTTCACCAGGTTGGCCAGGCTGGTCTGGAACTCCTGACCTCAGGTGATCCACTCACCTCAGCCTCCCAAAGTACTGGGATTACAGGCATGAGCCACTGCATCTGGTACTATTAGCATATTTTTTCCCTGTATTTCTAAGTTTTTCTGATATGGCTATTAGTGTGTATATATATATATATATACACACATATATATATATATATTTTGAGACAGAGTTTTGCTCTTGTTACCCAGGCTGGAGTGCAACGGCATGCTCTCGGCTCACCACAACCTCTGCCTCCTGGGTTCAAGCAATTCTCCTGCCTCAGCCTCCCGAGTAGCTGGGACTACAGGCGTGCGCCACCATGCCCAGCTAATTTTTGTATTTTTAGTAGAGACGGGGTTTCACCATGTTGACCAGGATGGTCTCGATCTC
>CAUYLG010024615.1:0-55603 GCA_963573385.1 Cacajao melanocephalus | reverse complement strand
CTGGAGTGCAGTGGCGCCATCTCGGCTCACTGCAACCTCTGCCTCCCGGGTTCAAGCGATTCTCCTGCCTCAGCCTCCCGAGTAGCTGGGACTACAGGCATACGCCACCACGCCCAGCTAATTTTTGTATTTTTAGTAGAGATGGGATTTCACCATGTTGGCCAGGGTGGTCTCCATCTCCTGACTTTGTTATCCACCCACCTTGGCCTCCCAAAGTGCTGGGATGACAGGCGTGAGCCACTGCACCCGGCCAGTGCACCCTTTTTAAATGGCATTAATTCATTCATGAGGCGAGCTCTCATGACCTGATCACCTCTTTAAGGTCTCAGCTCTTTTTTTTTTTTTTTTTTTGAGACAGACTCTTGCTTTGTTACCCAGGCTGGAGTGCAGTGGCTTGATCTCAGCTCACTGCAGCCTCTGCCTTCCTGGGTTCAAGTGATTCTCCTGACTCAGCCTCCTGAGTAGCTGGGACTACAGGTGCGTACGACCACATCTAGCTAATTTTTTGTATTTTTAGTTGAGGCGGTGTTTAACCGTGGTAGACAGGATGATCTTGATCTCCTGATCTCATCATCTACCCGCCTTGGCCTCCCAAAGTGCTGGGATTACAGGCGTGAGCCACTGCACCCAGCTGCAAGATCACTTTTTAAAGCATTTAATGATTGGTTCTTTGATCATCTTCCTGGGGTACAGCATCACGTGGGGCAGGTTCCTAACCTAGGTGGGCTGATGGAGCTGTGGAGACCATGCTGATGATTCTTGTCCTTGTAAGAAGGGCAGTAGGAGGGTTCAGGGGAGGGAGTGACTTCTCAGGCTTGCTTGTTAGGCTCTGGGTTCCTTCCTTGTCTTTCTGCTGCTGTGTGAAGAACGGACTGTGGAGGGACTGCAGTGGAGGCAGCAAATGCAGTCCTCAGGAAGCAGGTGGTCACTGATTTGAAGTGGCAGATGAGGAGGGCACAGGGATGACTTGTGGGACTAGGCCTGAGCCAGATGCTAGGCTCTCTGCTTGAACAGAAGGGTGTGTGGTGGTGCCATTCACCCAGACAGGGACAGGCAGGCCCAGGTCAGCTCTGGGTGGTTTATTCCAGGGGTGGCAAACTCTCTGTGGGCAGGCTGGATAGTGTTTCAGATTTATGCACCAAGAAGCAAAATCAAGGATAACTCCACAAATTTTTATTGACAAAGGTCAAAATATAATTGACTGCTTTCTTTTTTTGTAATACGGATCTGCTAATTAGAAGAACAAAATTTTTGGGGGATAACATTTTGCTTAATTCAGGTTCAAAGTTAATGTTCCTTGTTGTAAAAATTAGTGGAAATGTTAATCTGTTAAGTGCTTATCTGTGATATAATTTTCTGTGTTTCGCCTTTGAAAATGTCTTCACACTGATAGCTGTTGCCATATTCCAGTATCAGTCCGGGAGCAGATGATTTATTTTTATTGTGATATAATTCATTTACTATAAACTTCACGTTTTAAAAATGTACAGTTCAGTGGGGTTCTTTGGTATGTTCACAGTTTTACAACCATTACCACTACCTATATTCCAAAACATTTCCATCACCCCAAAAATAAACCCCATAGTCATGAGCAGGCATTCACTAATCCTCCCTCCCTGGTCCCTACCCCGATCTGCTTTTTTACAAATATTTTCTCCATTCTCTGGGTTGTATTTTCACTTTCTAATTTTTCTTTTCTTTTCTTTCTTTCTTTTTTTTTTTTTTTAAGGTGGATTGTTGCTCTGTCACCCAGGCTGGAGGGCAGTGGTGTGATCTCCACTCACTGCAGCCTCTGCCTCCCTGGTTCAAGCAATTCTTCTGCCTCAGCCTCCCGAGTAGCCGGACTACAGGCACATGCCACCACGCCCGGCTAATTTTTTTGTATTTTTAGTAGAGATGGGGGTTTCACCATGTAGGCCATGCTGGTCTTGATCTGTTGACCTTGTGATCTACCCGTCTTGGCCTCTCAAAGTGTTGGGATTATGAGCGTGAGCCACCGTGCCTGGCCTAATTTATCTTTTCTGGACGGCTTCCTTTGAAGCACAAATGTTTTTAATTTTTGATAAAGTTCAGTTTTCTTGTGTTTCCCCTTGGTTTCTTGTGCTTTTGTTGTGTCTGATTGCCTGATTCAAACCAGGGAGTTCACGTTTTCTTCTAAAAGTTTCATGGTGTTAGCTCAGACGAGTCTTTGATCCATTTTGACTTAGTTTTCTTAGATGATGTTAGGTAGGGTCCAAACTTCCTTCTTCTGCATGTACAGTTGGCTCAACAGCATTTGTTGGAAAGACTGTGCTTTCCCCATTGAATTGCCTTGCCACCCTTTTTGAAAATCAGTCGAACGTGAATGTGGTGGTTTATTTCTGGGTACTCAGTTCTGTTCCATGGATCTATACATCAGTCTTTCTGCCAGTAACACCCTGTCTGGATTATTGCAGCAGTGTAATAATACGTTTTGTAATAAGGAAATGTGAGTCCTTTGACTTTGTCTTTTTCAAGATTGGGTCTCTTGCATTTTCATAGGACTTTTAGGATCATGTCAATATCTACTAAAGAACCTTTTGGGATTTTGAAAGGGATTGTGTTGAATATGTAGATCAGTTTAGGTTTTTGCCATCTTATTAGCAAGTCTTCCAATTGTGGGACGCAAGATGCTTGTCCATTTATTTAGGTCTTCAATTTAATTTAATTTAATTTATTTATTTATTTTGAGACAGAGTCTTGCACTGCTCCCTGGGCTGGAGTGCAGTGGCACCGTCTCAGCTCACTGCAACCTCCACCTCCCAGGTTCAAGTGATTCTCCTGCTTCAGCCTTCCGAGTAGCTGTGATCACAGGCACATGCCACTACGCCTGGCTGATTTTTGTATTTTCAGTAGAGATGGGATTTTACCATAGTGGTCACGCTGGTATTGAACTCCTGACCTCATAATTCACCCACCTCAACCTCCCAAAGTGCTGGGATTATAGGTTTGAGCCACCATGCCAGGCCAGATTTCATTTTTAGGTTGCAATTGTATAGACATAAAATTGATTTTTGTATATTGGGTCTTGTATCTTGCAACTTTGCTGAACCTTTTCTTGTGTGGATTCCTTGGGATTTTCTATATATAGGATTATGTCATTTGGGAATGGAGTTTTACTTCTTCCTTTTAAATCTGGACACTTTTTTTTTCCTTGCCTGATTGGCCTGGCCAATAAAATGTTGAGTAGAAGTGGTGAAAACTGACATTCCCATCTTCATTCCTGTTTTTAGGGGAAAGCTTTTAGTCTTTAACCATTAGGTATGATATGAGCTGTGGGTTTTTCCATAGATGCCCTTTATAAGATTGAGGAATTCCCTTTTATTTCTAGTTTGTTGAATGTTTTCATTATAAAGGGGTTTAGATTTTGTCATGGTTTTTCTCCATCTGTTGAGATGATTATTAGTTTTTTTCCTTTACTGATGTGGTATGTTCCCTTGATTTTCATGTCTGCATTTCTGCAGTAAATCCACTTGGTTATGGCATCTAATCCTTTTTAAATGTTGCTGGGTTTGGTTTGCTAGTGTTTTGTTGAGGGTTGTTGCATCTTTGTTCATAAGTGGTATTATGTTGGTCTGTAGTTTTTCTCTTATTCAAAAAAAAATTTTTTTTTGAGATGGAGTTTCGCTGTTGTTGCCTAGGCTGGAGTGCAGTGGCGCAATCTTAGCTCACCGCAACCTTCACGTCCCAGGTTCAAGTGATTCTTCTGCCTCAGGCTCCCGAGTAGTGGGATTATAGGCATGCCTGAATAATTTTGTATTTTTAGTAGAGATGGGGTTACTCCATGTTGGTCAGGCTGGTCTTGAACTCCTGACCTCAGGTTATCTGTCCACCTTGGCCTCCCAAAGTGCTGGGATTACAGGAATGAGCCACCATGCCCGGCCTAAAAAAAAATTAATTTTGTTTTAGATAGGTAGTCTTGCTCTGTGGCCCTGCTGGAGGTCAGTTGTGAAATTATGGCTGACTGCATCCTTAAACTCCTGAGCTCAAGTGATCCTCCTATCTCAGCTCCTGAGTAGCTGGGACTACAGGCAAGCGCCTGTAGTTTTCTTTTTTGTGTGTTGTCTTTATGTATTTGGTGCAAGGGTAACACTGGCTTTATAGAATGAGTTGGGAAGTGTATTTCCCTTTTCCATTTTTTGGAAGAGTTTGTGAAACACTGGTTATTATGTCTTTAAATGTTTGGTAGGATTCACCTGTGGAGCCATCTGGATCTTGGCTTTTCTTTATTGTAAGTTTTAAAAATTATTATTAGTTTCCTTGTTTGTTATAGGTGTGTAGGTTTTCTATTTATTCCTGAGTTATTTTTGTTGTTCTGTATCTTTTTATTTTTTTATTTTATTTATTTTTTTACTTTTTTTTTTTTTTTTTTTTTAAAGATGGGGTTTCACCATGTTGGCCAGGCTGGTCTTGAACTCCTGACCTCAGGCGATCCACCCACCTCGGCCTCCCAAAGTGCTAGGATTACAGGCGTGAGCCACCACGCCTGGCCTTCTTTTTATTTTTATTTTTGAGACGGAATGTCTCTCTGTTGCCCAGGCCGGAGTGCAGTGGCATGATCTCGGCTCACTGAAACCACTGCCTCCCAGGTTCAAGCGATTCTTCTGCCTCAGCCTCCCAAGATGCTGGGATTGCAGGTGCGTGCTACCTGGCCTGGAAAATTTTTGTATTTTTAGTAGAGAGGGGGTTTCACCATGTTAGTCAGGCTGGTCTCGAACCCCTGACCTTGTGATCTGCCCGCCTCAGCCTCCCAAAGTGCTGGGATTACAGGCGTGAGTCACTGTGCCTGGCCTGTTCTGTGTCTTTCTTTTTTATTTTATTTTATTTTATTATTATTTTTTAAGATGGGGTTTCACCATGTTCATCAGGCTGGTCTTGAACTCCCGACCTCAGGTAATCCGCCCGCCTTAGCCTCCAAAGTGCTTGGATTACAAGCGTGAGCCACTGCGCCCGGCCTGTTCTGTGTCTTTCTAAGAATTTGTTCATTTCATCCAGATTATCTAATTTGTTGGTATGTAGTTGCTTATAGTATTCCCTATGACTCTTTTTATTTCTTATTTTTATTTTTATTTTGAGATAAAGTCTCACTCTGTCTCCCAGGCTAGAGTGCAACAGCAGGATCTGGGCTCACTGCAACCTCCACCTCCCAAGTTCAAGCGATTCTCCTCCCTCAGCCTCCCAAGTAGCTGGGATCACAGGTGCACACCACCACACCTGGCTAATTTTTGTGTTTTTAGTAGAGACGGGGTTTCACCACGTTGGCCAGACTGGTCTCGGAACTCCTGACTTCAGGTGATCCGCCCACCTCCACCTCCTAAGTGCTGGAGTTACTGGAATTAGAGGCGTGAGCCACCGTGCCCGGCCGCAACTCTTTTTATTTCTGTCAGGGTTTGTGTTTGCTCATTGATGCCAATAGATTTCAGT
This sequence comes from Cacajao melanocephalus, assembly GCA_963573385.1. Taxonomy (NCBI): domain Eukaryota; kingdom Metazoa; phylum Chordata; class Mammalia; order Primates; family Pitheciidae; genus Cacajao; species Cacajao melanocephalus. The sequence continues at coordinate 50,161 of CAUYLG010024615.1, read as the reverse complement.
GAGTGGGATCGTTTTTCTCTTTTTCTTCGTCATTCTAGCTAAAGGTTTGTGAATTATATTAAACTTTTCAGAGAAGCAAATTTTTTTTTTTGAGATGGGGTCTCACCTTGTCGCCCAGGCTGGAGTGCAGTGACGCAATCTTGGTTCACCACAGCCTCCACTGCCCAACTTCAAGCTATTCTTCTGCCTCAGCCTCCTGAGTAGCTGGGATTACAGGTATGTGCCACTGTGCCCAGCTAATTTTTCTATTTTTGCTAGAGACAAGGTTTCACCATGTTGGCCAGTCTGGTCTTGAACTCCTGACCTCAGGTGATCCACCCGCCTCTGCCTCCCAAAGTGATGGGATTACAGATGTTAGCCACCATACCGGGCTGAGAAGCAACTTTTAATTTGTTGATACTCTGTAATTTTTTGATTCTCTATTTTGTATATTCCACTTTAATTTCTTTCTGCTTGCTTTGGGTTTAGTTTTTTTCTAGTTTCTTTTTTTTTTTTTTTAATTTGTTTAGATGTATTCTCTCTCTGTCACCCAGGCTGGAATACGTGGCACAGTCTCGGCTCACTGCAACCTCTGCTTCCTGGGTTCAAGTGATTCTCCTGTCTCAGCTTCCTGAGTAGCTGAGATTACAGGCGTGTGCCACCTTACCTGGCTATTTTTGTTTTTTTCGTAGTGACAGGTTTTCACCATGTTGGACAGGCTGGTCTTGAACTCCTGACCTCAAGAGATCTGCCTGCCTTGGCTTTCCAAAGTACTGAGATTTCAGGTGTGAACCACTGTGCTTGGCCCTTTTTGCAGTGGTGCATCTTCGCTCACTGCAATCTCTGCCTTCTAGGTGAAGTCATTCTCCTTCCTCAGCCTCCCAAGTAGCTGGGATTACAGGCACGTGCCACCACACCTGGCTAAATTTTGTATTTTTAGTAGAGGTGGTGTCTCACCATGTTGGCCAAGCTGGCCTCGAACTCCTGAGGTCAAATGATCCACCCACCTCAGCCTCCCAAAGTGTTGGGATTGCAGGTGTGAGCCACTGTGCCTGGCCTAGTTTTTTTCTAGTTTCTTAATGCTTTTAGCTGTGTTATAGAATAAATTGGATTCCCCTAAAAGATATGTTAAAGTCCTAAACCCCAGTACTTCAGAATTTGACCTTATTTGGAAATAGGGTCATTGCAGATTAGTTAAGATGAGATCTTACTTGAGTAGGGTAGGCCTCTAATCCAATATGACTTGTGTGTCGTACCGGATTTGTATAAAAAAGAATGCCTTGTGAACACAGACATGCACAGAAGGAAGACAGTGTGCAGACAGACAGGGAGAAGGTGGCGCCTGACTGGGATGATGCTTCCACAAGCCAAGGAGTGTCAGGGATGCCTGCAAACCCCAGAGCCTGGTCAAGGCAGGGAAGATGGCTCTCCAGAGCCGTTACAGAGCACGTGGGCTACTGACACCTTGATTTTGGACTTCTGGCCTTCAGAACTCCGAGACCGTAAATTGTTGTTACATGTGTCCTAGGAAAAAACAAGCTACTTCCTATAAATGTTGCTGTGTTGTATTTTCATTTTCATTCAGTTAAAAATATGTTCTGCTTTCCCTTGTGACTTTAGAAGTATGTCATTTAATTTCTAAATATTTTGGTATTTCCCACATTTGTTTTGTTGATTTCTCATGTAATTCCTGTATGATTAGAATTATACTTTGTATAATTTAAGCATGTTTAATTTGTTAGATTTTAAAAAATCCTGTGTTATACTGGGTGTGGTGGCTCACACCTGTAATCCCAGCACTTTGGGAGGCCGAGGCAGGCAGATCACCTGAGGTTGGGAGTTTGAGACCAGCCTGACCAACATAGAGAAACCCCATCTCTACTAAAAGTACAAAATTAGCCAGGCGTGGTGGCACATGCCTGTAATCCCAGCTACTCGAGAGGCTGAGGCAGGAGAATCGTTTGAATCAGGGAGGCGGAGGTTGTGGTGAGCCAAGATTGCGCCATCGCGCTCCAGCCTGGGCAACAAGGGTGAAACTGTTTTTAAAAAAAAGAAAAATTCTGTGTTATAGTCTGTCCTGGGGAATGTTTCATCAGTGCTTGAAAATACTAAGCATTATGTAGTCATTAGGTGGAATGTTCCCTGTATGTCAGATTGAATTGGTTGATAGTATTAAGTTTTCCTCATGTTTCCTCATTTTCTGTCTAGTTCTATTAGTTATTGAGAGTAGGGTATGAGATCTACAGTACTGTTGAATTTTGCTTTTTTACTTTCAGTTCTGTTGGTCTTTGCCTCGTGTTTTGAGGCCACACTGTTGTGCATGTGTTTATAGTCGTTGTATCTGCCCGGTGGTTTTGCCCCTTCTCTCGTTGTGAAATGTCCCTCTTTGTCTCTATAAATATTTTTGTTTTAAAGTCCCTTTTATCTGATATCAGTATAGCCACTTCTGTTTTTTTATGGTTTACTTTTGCATACCATATCTTTTTCTGGTTTTATACTTTTAATTTATTTGTATCTTCAATCTAAGAAAGATCTCTTTTAGTTCTTTCCATCTGAGATTGGATCTTATAGATTCAGCTGTTGAATCATATATATGTATTTTTCTTACTTGATAGGAGAGATTTTATTTTTAAAGTGTCACCTTAAACTGCAAGGATGTCCATTGCTCATCACCATTAACCATCCTAGAGGAGGAGCTGCGTTGTCAGAACGCCCCCTTCACCCACTCAGACATTGAGACCCACCCTTTGCTGGCCTTCTGTAACCTTATTTATTTTTTGAGACGGAGTCTTGCTCTGTTGCCCTGGCTGGAGTGCAGTGGTGCAATCTCGGCTCACCGCAGCCTCCACCTTCCTGGTTCAAGCTATTCTTCTGCCTCAGCCTGCCAAGTAGCTGGAATTACAGGCACGTGCCATTGTACCTAGCTAATTTTTCTGCTTTTAGTAGAGACGGGGTTTCACCATGTTGGCCAGGCTGGTCTTGAACTCCTGACCTCAGGTGATCTGCCTGCCTCGGCCTCCCAAAGTGATGGGATTACAGGCATGAGCCACCATGCCTGGCCTGTAACCTTATTTTAAAAATATTTTAATGTTAATTGCTGTTTTATTTTTGTGTTATTTAGAGACCAGGTGTTGCTGTTACCCAGCTGGAGTGCAGTGGTGTTGTCATAGCTGACTGCAGCCTCGACCTTGGGCTCAAGCAATCTTCCCACCTCTGCCTCCTGATCAGCTGGGACCACTGGCATCTGCCACTATGTCCAGCTAATTTTTAAATATTTTGTAAATATGGGGTCTTACAGCTAGGCGTGGTGGCTCACGCGGAGGCTGAGGTGGGTGGATCACGAGGTTAGGAGTTCAAGACCAGACTGGCCAACATGGTGAAACCCTGTCTCTACTAAAAAATAGAAAAAAAATTAGCTAGGCATGGTGGCTTGTGCCTGTAATCCCAGCTGCTTGGGAGGCTGAGGTAGAATTGCTTGAACCGGAACCCAGGAGGCGGAGGTTGCAGTGAGCCCAGATTGTGCCACTGCGCTCCAGCCTGGGCAATAGAGCAAGACTCCGTCTCAAAAAAAAAAAAAAAAAAAAAAAAAGGAAGGGGTCTTGCTGTGTTGCTCAGGCTGGTTTTAAACTCCTGGCCTCAAGTGATCCTCCCATCTTGGCCTCCCAAATGCTGGGATTACAGGTGTGAGCCACTGTGCCTGGTCTGAAGTTTTCTTTTTTTAAACAAGAGCAAGTAGATACATGTTTTCTTTGAGCCCAGTATACAGAGAAAGGAGGAAAAAGCTAGACTTGTCTGCATTACTATAGGGGCCTAGTACCTTTTAGCTTCCAGCAGAGCAAAAGGAGCAGAAAGGGTTTCTTTTTCCACAGAACATGGTGATGTTGATTCCATGCAGTTTGTTGAGATAGGAAGGCATAAAAAAGAATTTTAAACAGAAAGAGGTAGAGATTCTTTTCACATTTTATTCTCGTTAAGGTATTTCCCCCCCAAATCAGCTGAGAACCACGATGTAGACAAGAAAGACCTCAAGAACTGGATGAGCACAAGAGGGAAAAAAACAAAGACTGCAGCTTGTTCCTGGGAACTGGAGAAAATTTTAAAAAGGAAGGTTCTAATCCACGAGCGTCCTCTTAGTCATCTTCTCTTTCCCTTCCTCGTCAGTGTCTTCCAGTTCCTCCCCCTCCTCCTCTTCTCCTTCTTTGTCATCCATATTGGGAACAAGGAGCACTGTGATGGATTTGGCCTATACTGACCTCTCCTAACTCATCTGCACCTGCGTCAGGATGGCCAGTAAACTGGGTGAAGAACCTGCCTTCGTCAGGTTGCCTCTTCCTACTGGCTTTATTCTGCATTTGACTTGAAGAGTTTTCTTTCCAGGTTTCCATTTGATTTCCATGGACTTTGAAGATGCATCACGACTGTCATTCAGATGAAATTCTTTGAGAGGGCTTTATTTTTGAAGGAAGCATTTTCATCAAAATAAAAATCTATTCTGTAACCTGATTTAATATCTTCAAATTCTCTCAATTCAGCTCTGGTCAAATAATGCAATGCCTCTTCGTCCTCCTCCCAAGCAGGGCAGATACTTGTGGATGGCTGATACATGTTGTTACCCAGAAATTGAGGATTTTGGCAATCAATTCTCATCTCCCCTGAAGAATGTGGTTGGCTGAATTTGTTATAGTTATGTTTGCTTTCGCAGTCCACCCGCTGCTCACTTGCTAGGCCTGTTTCGTGCTGTGCTTCCTCGTGGGCTTGGTTGTCGCTTGTTCTGTTCTCTCTTCCTCTGGCCTCTGATGGGCTGGCACTGAGTCTTCCTTTCAGGCAGGGGCGGAGATGGGTACTTGGCGGTCATTCTGGGAGGAAAGTCTGGACCTAGGGGCCTTCTTGCTCATCCAGAAGAAGCTTACAGGACTAAGATCAATTTATTTATTTTTTGACATGGAATCTTGTTCCGTCACCCAGACTGGAGTGCAGTGGCACGATCTTGGCTCACTGCAACCTCTATTCCCCTGGGTTCAAGCAATTCTCCTTCCTCAGCCTCCCGAGTAACTGGGATTACAGGCATGCGTAACCACACCCAGCTAATTTTTGCATTTTTAGTAGAGATACGGTTTCACCAAGTTGCCCAGGGTGGTCTTGAACTCGTGACCTGAGGTGATCCGCCTGCCTCAGCCTCTCATAGTACCGGAATTACAGGTTTGAGCTACCATGCCTGTCCCTGAGCCACCACACCACTGTGCCTGGCCCCAAATTTTTTAATCTATTCATCCAGTCTCCGGTTTTTATGTGGGATATGTAATCCATTTCATTTAATGTAATTACTGAAAGGTAAGATTTATAACTTGTCAGTTTTATATTTGCTTTCTGTGTCTTCTGTCTTTTTTGTTATCTCAATTACTTTCTTTTTTTTTCATAGAGACAGAGTTTGACTATGTTGCCCAGGCTGGAGGGCAGTGGCTGTTCATAGGCGTGGTCATAGTCACTGTGGCCTTGAACTCCTGGGCTCAAAGGATCCTCCTGCCTCAGCCTCCTGAATAGCTGGGACTACAGGTGTACCAGCATGCCTGACTTACTACTTTCTTCTTTTGTGTTAAATAGATATTTTCTAGTGTATACCACTTTAATTCCCTTGTTGTTTATTTGACTGTACTTTTTTTTTTTTTTTTTGAGACGGAGTCCTGCTCTGTCACCCAGGCTTGAGTGCAGTGGCTCAGTCTTGGTTCACTGCAGCCTCCGCCTCCTGGGGAGGCAAGTGATTCTCCTGCCTCAGCCTCTGGAGTAGCTGGGACTACAGGTGCGCGCAACCACACCTGGCTAAGATTTTGTGTTTTTAGTAGAGATGGGGTTTTACCATGTTAGCAAGGATGGTCTTGAACTCCTGACTTTGTGATCTGCCCGCCTCAGGTGCCCAAAAAGTGCTGGGATTACAGGTGTGAGGCACTGTGCCCAGCCTTGACTGTACTTTTTATTTGTTTTCTTGGTTGTCCTGGGGATTACAATTTAATATTTTATTTTTTAATAATGTAGTTTGGATTAATACCAACTTTATTACAATAGTATATGAAATATTTACTTGTGTATAGCTCCATTTCTTTTGCCTTCTCGTACTGTTGTTATCATACAAATTACATTATACTGTGTACCCATCCACACAGATTTACAGTTACTGCTTTACGCAGTTGTCTTTCAAATCATATGGGGGAAAAACAAATTATAAATGAAAAATAAAAATACATTTATATTGTCTTTTGTATTTACCTGTGGAGCTGCTTTTACTGGTGCTATTGACTCTCCTCCCCTTTGCTCCCTTCCCCTCCCCTCCCTCCCTTCTCTTCTTGACAGGGTCTCGCTCTGTCACCCAGGTTGAGTGTAATGGCACAGTCATAGCACTACAGGCTAAAGAGAGCCTTCCACCTCAGGCTTCCAAGTAGTTGGGACTATGGGTGCGTGCCACTGTTCCCTGCTGATTTTTAATTGCTTTTGGTAGAGATAGGGTCTCACTATGTTGCCCAGGCTTATCTCCAACTCCTGGCCTCAGAAGACCCTCCTGCTTGAGTCTTTCAAGGTGCTGGGGTTACAGGCATGAGCCACCGTGCCTGGCCTTGGTGTTCTCCATGCTGTGGGTTTGTGTTACTGTCTAGTGTCCTTTCATTTATCCAGAAGTACTTTTCAGTGATGAACTCTCTACTTTTGTTTATGTTGGGATGTTGTATTTCTCCGTTATGGAGATGGTTTTGTGTAGAAAAGTTTTTAACGCTTTCACTGCAGCGTTGTCTGGCTGCCTCCCACTCTGTACTTTCCCATGGGGCACTTGCTCGCCTCTCAGGACCCTTGTTCGTACACGTTGCTCCTCTCTCGCTGCTTTTGAGATTCTCTGTGGTTTCAGCCTGATGGTGATGTGTGTAGGTGTGGATCTCTTCGCTTTTTTCTCGTTCGGATTTGTTGAGCTTCTTAATTTTTTTGACTTTTTTGATTGCTGCCTTCCCGAGTGTTGGGAACTTTGTGATGAGTACTTCATCTGCAGTGTGCGTTGTCTTTCACCCCATCTGACGTGTCACTGCGTGGTAACTCAGTGCTTTGCCGTACAATTCAGTAACACAGCACTGGCCGTGTGGATAAAGGCACAGCATTTGATGACCGCCCCGCTCTTCTTGTTTTGACATGATGGGTTGTGAGCTGCCCTGGTAAGTGCCAGCAGTACGGTGACCAGGCAGCACTCGGCACAGCTGATGCCACCAGGCATTGCCGAGGAGCACCATGGCCCACCAAGAGGCCCCTATGTGGTCTCTGGGAAGCCCCTCAGCTTTCCTGTGGCACGAAAGCAGCCACAGGCAATAGGTGAACAAGTGGGGGTGGCCGTGTGCGGGGAAAATTGGAAATGTTTGGAAACTGGAATTTAAGTTTCATAGCACTCTTGAAAAATTCACACTTTTTATTTTTTATGTTTTTTGAGATGGAGTCTTGCTCTGTTGCCAAGCTGGAGTGCACTGCACCTCTGCCCCGCCTCCCAGATTCAAGCGATTCTCCTACTTCAGCCTCCCCAGTGGCTGGGACTGCAGGCATATGCCACCACGCCCAGCTAATTTTTTGTATTTTTAGTAGAGATCGGGTTTCACTATGTTGGCCAGGATGGCCTCTTTTTTTTCTTTTTTTTTTTTTTTGAGACAGAGTCTCGCTCCGTTACCCAGACTGGAGTACAGTAGCACAATCTCGGCTCACTGCAAGCTCTGCCTCCCTGGTTCAAGCAGTTTTTCTGCCTCAGCCTCCCCAAGTAGCTGGGACTACAAGCACATGCTACCATGCCTGGTTAATTTTTGTATTTTTAGTAGAGATGGGCTTTCCACCATATTGGCCAGGCTAGTCTCGAACTCCTGTCCTTGTGATCTGCCTGCCTTGGCCTCCCAAAGAGCTGGGATTACAGGTGTGAGCCATTGAATCCGGCTGAAAAATTCACATACTTTTTATGAATTATGTATTTAAAAACCTAAAATTCGGGCATGGTGGCTCACTCCATAATCCCAGCACTTTGGGAGGCCAAGGCTGGTAGATCACCTGAGGCCAGGAATTCAAGACCAGCCTGGCCAACCTGGTGAAACCCTGTCTCTATTAAAAATATACAAAAATTAGCTGGGCGTGGTGGCAGGTGCCTGTAGTCCCAGCTACTTGGGAAGCTGAGGCAGGAGAATCATTTGAACCTGTGAAGCGGAGGTTGCAGTGAGCCAAGACTGCACCATTGCACTCCAGCCTGGGCGACAGAGCAAGATTCCATCTCAAACAGAAAAGAAAACAAAACCAAAAAACCCGAAAAATCATGCATAGCTTTCAGTTTTTTGTACAGAAACAGGTGGTAGGCTGTAGTTTGCTGACCGCTGATTGAGATCTATTCACTGTTTGCAAAGCAGCTTGTCTTTTGTTGTAATATTTGTTCTGTGTTTTAATTATTAGTCTTTTTTTTGGTCTCAATGGCTGGATTGTAAACTCTTTGAGGCTAGGGCTTTATTTTATTTATTTATTTTTTTTTGAGACAGAGTCTAGCTCTGTTGCCTAGGCTGGAGTGCAGTGGTGTGATCTCAGCACACTGCAATCTCCACCTTGCAGGTTCAAGTGATCCTCTCACCTGAGCATGCTGAGTAGCTGGGATTACAGGTGTGCACCACCACGCTTGGCTAATTTTTGTATTTGTATTTTTATTATTATTATTTTCTTTTTTTGAGACAGAGTTTCGCTCTTGTTGCCCAGGCTGGAGTGCAATGGCATGATCTTGGCTCACTGCAACCTCCGCCTCCCAGGTTCAAGCGATCCTCCTGCCTCAGCCTCTCGAGTAGCTGGGATTATAGGCATGTGCCACCACACCTGGCTAATTTTGTATTTTTAGTAGAGATGGGGTTTCTCTATGTTGCTTAGGCTGGTCTCAAACTCCTGACCTCAGGTGATCTGCCTGCCTCAGCCTCCCAAAGTGCTGGGATTACAGGCGTGAGCCACCATGGTTGGCTTATTTAGCTTTATTAGTTCCCCCATCTGTTGACTATTGCCTGGCACATTTCAGGTCCTTGATAAATTGTGGTGTAAGCGGTAAGAAAAGGAGAAAGGGCCAGAATTGGCTTGTGCCTTTGTTTATTTACATATGTTGTTGTGGCCCAGGGTGAATATTTTTGGAATTAACCGACTTCTCAGTGTAGACAGGAACCATTTATCCATTCATATGTTCCTTAATTTGTTGATTTTTGTACACATACTTAATGCCTTCGTGTGCCAGCTTCTACACTGGGAGCCAGATGAGAATGCACATGGCGCCTGCCTTGTACTTACAGAAGCCCTTGTGTTCTCGTTTTGAGAAGGACAAACAATTACACACTTTGGTAATTGCTATTGAAAGAGATAAACAGGGCATGATAGAAGCAGCGAAGGGGGCCTCATGGAGGTGGCTAAAGGAAGGCCATCTGTGTTTTCATCTCTGCTGCAGACTCAAGATTCCAAATGGAATCTTAGAGGTTTGGCGTTTGCACATGCAGCCCTGAGTCTCTGGAGAGGTGGCTGCAGTCCTGCGTGAGCCTCAGACCCATGAAATGTGGCCCTGTTGAACTGAGATGTGCTGTGTGAAACGCATGCTGGATTTCAGAGACTTAATAAGATATTTTACATTCTTTTTTGGTACTAATATTTTATATTGGTTACATGTTGATAATGTTTTGGATATATATTGAGTTAAATGCAATTTATTAAAATTAGTTACTCTTGTTTTTACTTTTTTTTTTTTTTTGAGACAGAGTCTTGCTCTGTCTGTATCCCAGGCTTTAGTGCAGTGGCACAATCTCGGCTCACTGCAGCCTCAGCCTCCTGGGTTCAAGCGGTTTTCCTGGCTCAGCCTCCCAAGCAGCTGGGATTACAGGTGTCTGCTACTGCGCCCAGCTAATTTTTTGTATTTTTAGTAGAGATGAGGTTTCGCCATGTTGGCCAGGCTGGTCTCAAACTACTGTCCTAAGGTGAGCCACCATGCCTGGCCAATTTTACTTCTTAAACGTGGATGCTAGAAAGTTAAAATAATGTCTGTGGCACTTCCTATCTTTCAGTGGGACAGTGGTGCCCTGCCCTGAGGAACATTTCAAGTTTATGGTAAATGGACCATCTAGGGCAAGAATCCTGTGACCAAGGGGAGAGGAGGAGGGATTAATTCTCTGGAAAATGGGGTAAAAAGTAAGAGGACTGAATGGAAGCCTTGAGGAGCACTCTCATTTTGTGGAAGAGAGGAGTTAGTCAGCAGGTAGAAAGCAGGCTTGGCGAGGCTTCCCTACCTTGGAGCCTGGGGGAGGCCCGCGTGCATGTGGGTTGGAGTGGTGTGGGGGATGCCTGCTGCAGTTCTGTTGTTTTCACATCTGCAGTCTTGCAAGGCATGTGTGTTGTCATGAGCACTGGCCGAGTTGGAGGCTGGATTTGATCCCCTCACTGCCACAAATCTTGGAATGTTGGACGTCCTAACTGCTTTTCAGTGTTAACATTCTCTCCTACTCTCTTTGAAAACACGGCTTTTTGTGTTCAGATGCTTCCTTACATTTCTGTACCTTAAATCCCAGTCACTCAGGTTTCCTTTTGTCTATGCTGTTTCCAGTACCCACTGTGGCCGCCCTGTGAGCCCATTGCAGGCAGGCTTTGGTCTCCACCACGCCTCAGATGCTCTTTGGGCTGTGGTCACCATTGCCCTCGATGTTGTCATTGGTTAGTTCTCAGCCTTCATCTTACCGCTCCTCTCACCAGCATTTGATACAGTAATTCAAGAAAAAAACCACTGTGGTTAGTTGTCTTCATTTGGCTCCTAGAACACCTCACTCTTCTGGTTTTGTGCCTCCTCAATGAGCTGTTCTTCCCAGTCCTGTTGGCAGGACTCACTTCCTAAGCCCAACTTCTAGATATTGATGTGCCCCAAGGCCCAGTCTGGTCCTCCTGTGTATCCTTTTTCTGAGCCATCCACTCACCTGTTGACTCCAGCCTTGTGCCCCAGACTGACCTCTTTGCGGTGGCCTCCAAGTTGACTACATGTTGACGTCATGGGAAACTGGTGGGCACCTTCAACCTAGCATGAACCGCAGCTCTCTTGGTCTCCCTCTCGCCCTGCAGTGCTAGGCACCATCTGTAGAACGGTGTTCCCGGGAGACGCTGTCGGCTCTACCTTCGTGACACTCCTTCTGCACACATTGCTGTGATGTGGTCCCAGCCTCTTCTCCCTGCTTTTTGGTGGCCCCTGTGCTCTCTGTTGGTTTTGAATTCCTGGTCTCAAGTGAGCCTCCTGAGTTGCTAGGATTACAGGCTTGAGTCATGGGGCCCAGCTTATAACAGTTTTTATGAAAGACTTGATCTAGTTTTGTTTGTTGTTTGATTTTAAACCCTTATTGAATCTGTTGATTAAAAACAAAGAGATCATCTGTTTTTCACAGTGAGGCATTTCATTATTTAGTTTAGTTCTGACAATAGGAAAGTAACTTCAGGTTTGAATGTAAGCTTAGGTAATGAAAATGCTAAAAATTAAATTGTGTGTAAGAATAGTGACTCCCTCTCAAGATTTTCCTCAGCTTTTTTTTTTTTTTGAGATGGTGTCTTACTGTCACCTAGGCTGGAGTGCAGTGGCGTGATCTCAGCTCACAGTAACTTCTGCTTCCCAGGTTCAAGCGATTCTCCTGCCTTAGTCTCCCCAGAAGCTGGGATTACAGGCACACACCACCAGTCCTGGCTAATTTTTGTATTTTTAGTAGAGACGGGGTTTTACCATGTTGGCCAGGCTGGCCTCTAACTCCTGAGCTCAAGTGATCTACCCACCTCAGCCTCCCGAAGTGCTGGAATTATAGGCATAAGCCATCGTGTCCGGCCTCCTCCAACTTTTTATTTTGAAAAATTTCGAACCTGTATGACGTGTCAGAGTCCACAGTGACTCATATATCTGTCACCTAGTTTATCCATTTTCTTTCTCTGTGTATGATGTGGTATCATTATTATTCGTAATGAACCATTAGAGTGTAAGTCACGGATGTTGTGATCCTAAGTTTTTCAGTGTGTATCTCCTAGGAACAAGGTCATTCTTAACAAACCACAGGATTACATTCAGGAAACTTAATAATGATACAATACTGTTATAGGTCATTTAAATTCTAATTTCCCCAGTTGTTCCCCAGATGTCCTTTATAGCATTAAAAAAAATCAGGGGTAATGTATAGTGTTTGGTTGTCATATCCCGCTTATCTTCTATAAGTAGATGGTCCCCCGTCCCCCAGTCTTTCGTCACGTAGACCTTTAGAAGAGTCTAGGCCGTCTACCCTGAACACGACCCACAGCCTGGGTTTGTCCCCTCCTGATGAAGAGAGCTCGAAAGGTGATGCTGCTGACTTTTTCCTGACATGAGCAGTCAGGGTCAGTTGGTCCCAGCACTGTGGATGCCTCCGTGTGATCAGGTGGTGAAGAGGGCGCCCAGTCCATGTCTCCATTGTGCAAGTGCCATTTCCCTGTGGACTGAACCAGTAATCACTCTGTCCTCCTTCCCCATTTGTTCACTGACACTCTTCTCCTAGAAGACCTTTCTTTTCCCCCTTGGTGTTTTTTTGGTATTACTGTCGAATGGCTTCTGTGGTAATGAATTTGTACTTATTAAATGTGTTAAAATCTATTTTCACCATTTGTCCTTTTGATACTCAATTATTCCAATATGGCCAGTGGGAGCCCTTCAAGTAATATTCCATGTGGGACAGCAAAATCATGAAAGACTATATTGTATACTTCTCAGCAATTAAATCTGCACACCTAGATGAAATGGATGCTTTCCCAGGAAAATACAACTTGCCAACATTTACCATAGTAAAGATGGTATAGCAGTTATCTATGGCTGTGTAACAAATTCCCCCAAACTGACCATCTTAAAGTGGCACACATTTATCATCTCTCAGGTTCAGTGGGTCAGGAATCTGGCTGAGCCTTTGATTCACAAGGCTGCCCTCTGCCGTCAGCTGAGGCAGGATCTGCTTCCAAGCTTGCCATCTGTCTTGTCTTTTCTTGTCCTGTTTATTCAGTCCTATCCTGTTTTATCCATCCGTCCAGCCCGTCATCTGTCTGTCCATATCTGTCCGTATGCCTGTCCATTCATCCTATCTGTGCATTCATCTGTCTTTTACCCTATTTGTCTGTCCTGTCTCTTGTATGTCCATATGTCCATTCACCTGTTCACTCACCCATATATCCATCCATTGAATTTACGTAGTCTGTCTTCACTCTCCTGTCTTTGTGTTTTTTTAAATTTTATTTATTGAGACAGAGTCTTGCCCTGTCCCCCAGACTGGAGTGCAGTGGTGTGATCTCGGCTCACTGCAACCTCTGCCTGCTGGGTTTAAGCAATTCTCCTGCCTCAGCCTCCTGAGTAACTGGGATTACAGACATGCGTCCCCATGCTTGGCTAATGTCTTTGTATTTTTAGTAGAGATGGGGTTTCACCATGTTGGCCAGGCTAGTCTCAAATTCCTTACCTCAGGTGTTCTGGCCTCCCAAAGTGCTGGGATTACAGGCATGAGCCACTGTGCCTGGCCTGTCTCTTCTCTCTATCCATCTATCTTACTCATCTTTCCCTCCTTCCCTCCCTCCCTCTCTCCTTGCTTTCTATCATTTACCCACCTTTCATTAATCTGTTTTACATATCTATCTTCCCACCCACCCATCCATCTTATACTATGTGTCTGTTAAGCCTTGTCCATCTTTCTGTCTCATCCATCCATCTATTCATGCATCCACTGTCTATCTTCCACCCATCTGATCTTACGAGCTTGCTGCCTGTCCATTTACTCAATCCTGTCTGTCTCTTGTCTATCCATAAGTCGATTGATTCATCTAATCTGCCTATTCATTTATCTTTTTTTTTTCTTGCTTTGCCACTCAGGCTGGAGTGCAGTGGGCAATCTAACTCCTGGGCTCAAGTGATCCTGCCACCTCAGCCACCTGAGCAGCAGGGACTACAGGCATGTGCCATCATACCTGGCTAATTTTGTTACTTTTTTTTTTTTTTGCAGAGGTGGGGTCTTACTATGTTATGCAGGTTGGCCTTGAAATCCTGGGCTCAAGTGACCCTCCCACCTTGAAGTGGCCTCCTGAAGTGCTGGGATTATAGACATGAGCCACCGCGCCCAGCCTCCATCTGTCTATCTTATTTATCTGTCCTATTTTTTCTATCTGTTCATCCATTCATCTAATCTACTGTGTGTCTCCACCCATGTATCCACTTATCTAATCTCTGTAATCTCTCTTATCCATCCATTTATCATCTGTCTATCTTAATTATTGGGAAAAACCTGGGGGCATTCTGACCAACGTCAGGAATAAGACTGCCTCTCATTTCCACTCATCATTTATATATATGTATGTATATATATGTGTACTTTTTTTTTTTTTTTTGAGACGGAGTCTTGTTCTGTCGCCCAGGATGGAGTGCAGTGGCGCCATCTCGGCTCACTACAACCTCTGCATCCTGGGTTTAAGCGATTCTCCTGCCTCAGCCTCCCGAGTAGCTGGGATTACAGGTTCCCACAACCACGCCTGGCTATTTTTTTGTATTTTTAGTAGAGACAGGGTTTCACCATGTTAGCCAGGCTGGTTCGGATCTCCGGACCTCGTGATCTGCCCACCTTGGCCTCCCAAAATGCTGGGATTACAGGCGTGAGCCACTGCACCCGGCCCATCATTAATATTTTATTGGTGGAATTGAGCAATGTAATTAGATAAGAGAATTATTAGAGGGAAAATAATTAGAAAAAAATAGTAAAACTGTTTGAAAATGAAATGAGCTATACCTGGAAAACCCCAGAGAGTCAGTGTTAAAACACAGACAATAAAATTCAGTAAAGGAACTGGATATAAAATGGATATGTTAAATCAATAGCCAGCTGGGGTGTGGCAGTTTACACCTGTAATCCCAGTACTTTGGAAGGCTTTGATCTAATTTGAATTATAGTCACAGGCCGAATAATGATATCTCTGTTAGTGATGGGACAACATACAAGATGATGGTCCAATAAGATTATAATGGAGTTGGCCCGGTGCGGTGGCTCACGCCTGTAATCCCAGCGCCGTGAGTGCTATTGAGTTGAGTGGCAGGCGTTGAGTTGAGCATCACTGCCTGAGCTCCGCCTCTGTCAGATCAGCAGTGGCATTAGATTCTCATGGGAGTGAGAACCCTGTTGTGAACTGCGCATGCGAGGGATCTAGATCTCGTCTCCTCGTGAGAATCTAGTGCCTGATGATCTGAGCTGGAACGGTTTCATCCTGAACTACCCTCCCCACCCTCTGTTCATGGAAAAATTGTCTTCCACGAAACCAGACCCTGGTGCCAAAAAGGTTGGGGACACTGTTTAAAATAATGATAAACTGAAAGATCAGTGATTATCAGCGATATCAAAATGTTTTAATACTTTATGATATCTCTGCTTGATGAAAGACACTGCCATTCATGTGATAACTATGAAGAATATGAAGACATGATGGAATATTCAAGGGAAAAATTGTTTATGTAGCTATTACCATATAAAATGTATACATATGGCCGGGCGCAGTGGTTCACACCTATAATCCCAGCACTTTGGGAGGGTGAGGCAGGCGGATCACTCAAGGTCAGGAGTTGGAGGCCATCCTGGCCAACATGGTGAGACCCCATCTCTACTAAAAATATAAAAATTAGCCGAGCGTCGTGGTTTGTGTAATCCCAGCTACTCAGGAGACTGAGGCAGGAGAATCACTTGAACCTGGGAGGCGGAGGTTTCAGTGAGCTGAGATCGCACCATTGCCCTGCAGCCTAGGTGATAAACAAAAAACAAAAAAACAAACCTCCCCCCAAAAAACAAAAATGTGTGCCTATGAAGAGATACTAGAAGGAAATGGAAATTTTGGGTTGGAGTGGTGACACTTAGATTTTGAAGTTTCCTGTTAATATTGTCTCCCTAATAAACAGAGGCTCTTGGCCCTGTGGGGATCTGTCTAGAGGCTCAGGTGCTCATGCTGGACTTTGGTTTTGGTTTCTTGATTTCTTTGTGCCCAGGCTGGGCCTGGGCCGTGGGCTGGAATCACACCCAGGAGACAGGCGGCATGTGTGCAGTGGTTGTACTAGGCCACTCCCTGCTTCTCATCCACAGCTTCATGCCCTTCCATTTTTTTTAATATTTAAATTTTAATTAATTTATTTTTGAGATGGAGTCTCGCTATGTTGCCCAGGCTGGAGTGCAGTGGTGCTATCTTGGCTCATTGCAACCTCCGTCACCCAGGTTCAAGTGATTCTCCTGCCTCAGCCTCCTGAGAAGCTGAGATTATAGGTGCATACCACCACGCCCAGCTAATTTTTATTTTTAGTAGGCATGGGATTTCACCATGTTGGTCAGGCTGGTGTTGAACTCCTGACCTCGTGATCCACCTGCCTTGGCCTCCTGAAGTACTGGGATTACAGGTGTGAGCCCCTATGCCCAGCCCAGATCATGCAGTTCTACTCTTTTAGTTATTTTAAGATGTACAAAAATTATTGTTGACTCTGGTCACTTTGTTGTGCTATCAAATACTAGATCTTATTCTGTTTTTTTGTACCCATAACCATTTCTACAGCTGCTCCCTGTGTCCACTCCGCTACCCTTTCCAGCATCTGGAAACCATCCTTCTACTCTTTTTTTTTTTTTTTAATACTGCTTCTACAAGTGACAGCTCTTACTCTCTATCATCTCCATGAGTTCAGTTGTTTTAATTTTTAGCTCCCACAAATAAATGAGAACATGTGAAGTTTGTCTTTGTGTGCCTGGTTGATTTCGCTTAACACAGTGACCTCCAGTTCCATCCTTGTTGCAGATGGCGGGATCGCATTCTCTTTATGGCTGAATCCTCTTCCATTGTGCCTGTGTGCCACATTTTACCTTCTGTTGCTTAAATTCTCCCTTCTTATGTCATTCACGGTTCCTTCTATCCAGAAGGGTGTTGTTTTTTTTCCCCCCCGAGATGGAGTCTTGCTTTGTCACTCAGCCTAGAGTGCAGTGGCATGATCCTGGCTCACTGCAGCCTCCGCCTCCTGGGTTCAAGCAATTCTCATGCCTCAGCCTCCCGAGTAGCTGGCATTACAGTGCGTGCCACAATGCCTGGCTAATTTTTTTATATTTTTAGTAAAGATGGGGTTTCACCTTGTTGGCCAGCTGGTCTTGAATGCCTGAGCTCAAGTGATCCGCCTGCCTCGGCCTCTTAAAGTGCTGTGCTCACAAGCGTGAGCCACCACACATGGCCCAGAATGGTCTTTTTCAGACTTCAGATTTGCTTTCTCTGGTCCTTTATCTAAAGTAGCTAGCTTCTCCTGTGTTTCTGTCCCTTTACCTTGGTTTATATATCATCATCTGCAATTATCTTTTGTTTTTTTTTAATGGCTTTTAATAAGATTGCATAGAAAAAGGAATTTTTCTTTTTTTTGAGACAGGGTCTTGCCCTGTAACCCAGGCTGGAGTTCAGTGGTGTGACCTTGGCCCACTGCAGCTTCAGCTTCCCAGGCCCAAGCGATTTTTCCCACCTCAGCCTCCTGAGTAGCTGGGCCTACAGGCGTACACCACCATGCCTGGGTATTTAAACAAAAAAGTGTGTGTGTGTGTTTGTAGAAACCAGGTGTCCCTGTATTGCCCAGGCTGGTCTCAAGCTTTTGACCTCAAGGGATCCTCCCACCTCAGCCTCCCAAAGTGCTGGGATTATAGACGTGAGCCACTGTGCTAGCCCAGGAACACTTCTGTGACTGTCTGTTCTCTTGGGCTGGAGTGGAACTGCTGAACCGTCGCAGAGAGCCCACATCCTCTTTCCTTGAGTTTGAGTCAGTTGAATGTGTGTCGAATGACATCTGTTAGCATCTTGATCACTGATGTTGCACATCTCCAGTGGGGCTCTTGGTTGGATGTTGCCCTTTCTGTGAAATCTCCGTAGATGTCCTTTGCCCGTTGTTTTCATGGGTTGTGCTTATTATTTTGCAGTGTTTTTTATATTCTTAATTTGTTGTTGTTTCTGTATATTATAAATACATTCTCCTAGTTTGACAGTCCTTTTTGTATTTCTAAAATTAATTAATTAATTAATTAATTAATTGTTTTTAGAGACAGGGTCTTGCTATGTTACCCAGCCTTTCAAGTAGCTGGGAATGACAGTGTGTGCCACTATACCTTGGTCCCTTTTTACATTTATTTATTTTTTTTTGAGACAGTGTCTCTGTTGCCCAGGCTGGAGTGCAGTGGTGCAATCATGGTTCACTGCACCCTCTACCTCCCTTGGCTGGGTGATCCTGCCACCTTAGCTTCCTGAGTAGCCGGGACCGTAGGCACATACCACCACTCCTGGCAATTTTTGTATTTTTTTTGCGGAGAGGGGTTTCCCCATGTTGCCCAGGCTGGTGTCAAACTTGTGGGCTCAGGCGATCTGCCCGCCTCACACTCCCAAGTGCTAGGATTACAGATGTGAGCCACTGTGCTCGGCCCCCTTTTGTATTTTATGAAACTTTTCTTTATTTTGCAGTCCAACATGTATTTACCTAGATCTAACGCTTAGCTGAAGTTTCGTTTTTGGCATGTAATTTCTTATTTCTTCTGCGGTTGACCTTTTTCTTTCTTTCTCTTTTTTAACGTAAATCGTGTGAAGTAGGGATTCTATTTCATCTTTCTTCATGTGCGGGCGTGGTGGCTCACACCTGTAGTCCCAGCACTTTGGGTGGCTACCAAGGAGGATCACTTGAGTTTGGGAGTTCGAGACCAGCCTGAGCAACAAAGTGAGACCCCATCTCTACAAAAAATAGAAAAATTAGCCAGGTGTGGTGGCACATGCCTGTGGTCCCAGCTAATAGGGAGGCTGAGGTGGGAGGATGGCTTAAGCCTGGGACGCAGGCAGAGTTGCAGTGAGCTGAGATTGCACCATTGACCTCTAGCCTGGGTTACAGAGCCAGACCCTGTCTCCAAAAAATTTTTTTTCCCCATCTTTCTTCATGTGTATAATCATTTTTTCCTGGCTTTGGGTATTGAACAAATCCTACTTTCTTCATCAGGCTGACATATCATATCCTAGAGTTCAAATGTGTGGGAGTTTCTTTCTGCATCCTTTTTTGTTTTTGTTTTTTTTAGAGACAGGCTCTTACTCTGTTGCTCAGGCTGGAGTGCAGTGGCATTCTGGATATTTTTGGCCATTTATTCTTTAATATAAACTCTCAAATCATAAAATTTCATAAAAAATTCTGTTCAGATATTGGAATTGCATTAAATCTGTAGATTGGTGTGAATCTACATCTTCACAATATATCTTACTATTTATGAGCATAGTATATTTCTCTATTTAGCTTTTAAGAAATGTTTCTATGAAATGTTACAATTTTTCCCGTAGAGGTCTTGTCATCTTTTGCAGGTTTATTCCTAGATAACTGATGATTCTCTAATGCCGTTGTAAGTGATGTCCTCTCTTTAATTACAGCAGCTAATTGTTCACTGTTGGTGTAGAATAACCACACAGCTGACTACTGAGTATTTCACCTCTCACACCGTCATCTTTGCTAAGCTCTGTTGTTGTTTCTACTACTTTGTAGGACATATAATAGCAGTTTTATTTCTTCCTTTCTAATCCCAGGCCTCAAGTTCCTTGTCTAATTGTACTGGTTAGGACACGATATAACATTGAAAAGAAACAATGAGAGTGAATGTCTTTATTCTTGGTTTTGTTTATTTTTATTACTTTATTAAATTTTTAGTTTGAAATAATTTTAGACTTACAAAAAAGTTACAAAACTAATACATAGAATTCCCCAGATACCCCAGGTATTAGCATTTTACCACATTTGCTTTATCATTCTCTCTCTCTCTCTTTCTCTAGCTTGTTTGCTTTTCATGATTATCTTTGATTTTAAAGGGAATGTTTCCAATATTTTCCTGTTTAGCATGGTGGTTTTTAAAAAATACTTAAATAATTTTTTTTCCCTAGACTGTTCAACAGAACTAGACATTTTTATCAGATTAAGGAAATTCTCTTCCATTCCTAATTTACTGAGTTCTAAAAATCATACTTGGGTATTGAATTTTACCCTGAGTAGTTTTTCTACATCTTTAAAGAAATCTAATTTTTTATTTTTTGAAATGGAGTTTCACTCTTGTTGCCCAGGCTGGAGTGCAGTGGTGCGATCTTGGCTCACTACAACCTCTGCCTACTGGCTTCAAGTGATTCTCCTGCCTCAGCCTCCTGAGTAGCTGGGATTACAGGCATCCGCCACCATACCTGTCTAATTTTGTGTTTTTAGTAGAGACAGGGTTTCACCATGTTGGTCAGGCTGGTCTCGAACTCCAGAATTTTTTTTTTTTCCAGGCAGGGTTTCACTCTGTCATCCAGGCTGCAGTGCAGTGGTGAGATCTCAGCTCACTGCAACCTCTGCCTCCTGGGTTTAAGTGGTCTCCCACCTCAGCTTCCTGATTAACTGTACTACAGGTGCACGCCACAATGCCCAGCTAATTTTTGTATTTTTTATAGAGATGGGGTTTCTCCATGTTGCCCAGGCTGGTCTCAAACTCCTGGGCTCAAGTGATCTGCCCACCTTGGCCTCTTAAAGTGTTGTGATTATAGGCATGAGCCATCTTGCCCAGCCTAGATTTTTTTTTTTTTTTTTTGAGATGGAGTCTTGCTGTGTTGCCCAGGCCAGAGTACAGTGGCATGGTCTTGGCTCACTGCAACCTCCGTCTCCTGAGTTCAAGTGATTCTCCTGCCTCAGCCTCCTGAATAGGTGGGATAACAGGTGCCTGCCACCATGCCCAGCTAATTTTTTTGTATTTTTAGTAGAGACGGGATTTTATCGTGTTGGCCAGGCTGGTCTTAAACTCCTGACTTTGTGATCTGCCTAACTCAGTCTCCCAAAGTGCTGGGATTACAGGCTGAGCCACCACTCACGGCCTAGAATTTTTAACCTATATTTATGGTATAAATATCCACTCATTTTATTATCTCTTTCCTGTTCCTTTCTTTGAATTTGTTTTGTTGTTCATTTGTACCTTCTTTAGATGGATTTGCTGTTAGCCTGTTAATTTGGGGACTTTCTTCTTTGAAGCTACAGCCCATAGGTTTTGTTTCGATAGTTGTCTTGAGCAGGAGGAGACAGGAATGATGGGGTGGTGAGGGCCATAGGACTGGTTAGGTATTGATTCTTGACAAGACCCTAGTTTCTGTTGTCAATGGTGGGTTAATGGGTGCTCATTGTGTCATTAAAAATAGTTGACCAGGTGAAGAGCAGCATGGACCAGTGGCAGCAGCATCCTTTGTGCTGGAGTAGATGGCTCAGAATCCTAGCACACTTGACGTCCACAAGAAGAAAGAAAAAAACAAAAACTAAATAGTAAGAAAAGGTACATATTGCAGAGTAAAATATTTCCCATCTCCCTTTCTGCTCTTCATCTCACTTAAAAATGTCACACTATTAATAACTTATAATTCCTTCCAGAAAGATGTGCACATAACCGGCATCTTTCTGTTGTCTTACACAAGTCTTGGTGTCACGGACACCCTGTTCTGCCCTCCCTGCGGCCACTGTGGTTCCCATGCGAGCACACCAGCCTTTTCTTACCGTTCGCAAAAGCCTTTATATTCCCTTGTAGGGGAATAACAATGTCTATAACTAGCCTTCTGTGAGTGGGGACTCAGACCCTCTAATCTGGAGAGAAGACTGAGTGCATGTCCTTGTTACCTATGATTGGGGAACTTCTGCTAATGTATCTGTAGAGTAAGCTACACATATACCATTACTAATATTATATGTACTATGTATGTATTGTTACTACAGATAAGTACTACATAATATATGCATAACAAATTCTGCAAAAATTTATCTTACAGATTACATATTTTACAGATGACATACAAGTAAAATTATCCTACCAGTAGAGAATTGCCCAGCCAAGGGGTATGTACTTTTTTTTGTTTTAAGAGATGCAGTTCTTGCTGTGTGGCCCAGTCTGGCCTTGGACTCCTGGGCTCAAGCAATCCTCCTGCCCCAGTCTTCCAAGTAGCTACAGGTGCATGCCACTGAGCCTGGTGGTATGTATGTTTTTAAAATTTGGTAACTGTTGCCAAGTTGCCCCCAGAGAGATTTGAATTGCCTGTTTTTTTTTTGTTTGTTTTTTGAGACGGAGTCTCTCTCTGTCCCCCAGGCTGAGGTGCAGTGGCGCGATCTTGGCTCACTGCAACCTCTGCCTCCTGGGTTCAAGTGATTCTCCTGCCTCAGCCTCCCAAGTAGCTGGTACTACAGGTGCACACCACCATGCCCAGCTAACTTTTGTATTTTTCATAGAGACGGAGTTTCACAGTGTTGGCCAGGATGGTCTCAATCTCTTGACCTTGTGATCTTCCCGACTCAGCCTCCCAAAGTGCTGGTATTACAGATGTGAGCCACTGTGCTTGGCCTCAGAATTGCCTGTTTATCCATACTCTTTTTTTTTTTTTGAGACGGAGTCTTGCTCTGTCGCCCAGGCTGGAGTGCAGTGGCATGATCTCTGCTTACTGCAATGTCAGCTTCCTAAGTAGCTGGGAGTAGAGGTGCCCGCCACCACATTCAGCTGAGTTTTGTGTTTTTGGTAGAGATGGGGTTTCACCATGTTGGCCAAGCTGTTCTTGAGCTCCTGAGCTCAGGTAATCCACCCACCTCGGCCTCCCAAAGTGCTGGGATTACAGGCATGAGTCACCGTGCCTGGCCCCATACTCTTATTAACAGACTTTAATTTTTTTGCCAATTCGATAAGTGGAAAATGATGTCTTTGTTGCTTTAAATGTATTTTCAGTTGCATTTGTTTTTATTATTCATATGCGTTTATTTCCCTTAGTTTACCTTCTCTGTTATTTGTCCATATGGGGGAGGGAGCTGAGGTGGATGGCAGGATTCTCTTCTGTTTCTGTGTGGGCTGCAGATAGGTTTGTAAATGACCGTTCTCTGTTGCCTTAAGATGGATGTGTTGACATGGTGTTGTCTACGTTTGAACTTGGGAGTCCCAGGTCTGGGTTGTTTGCTCTTGGCTGGGTGGAGCCTGTGTACTTGAGGAATCACTTGCATTCGCTTTTCGGACTTGGTGTTTCATTGGCGTGTCTTCTCCCTGGCTGGTAAGCGCAGCTTGCAGGCCTCGCCCTGTTGGACCACCCACTTTGCAACTCTTGGACAGTCAGCACTGATACTATACCAGAAAGTGTGGGGGAGTTATAGAGAGGGGTTAGTGTTCTTACTGTCATGTGACCTTAAAGATAGAAAATAATACTTGTGCCTTTATTTTGCAGTTTGCATGGAACCTGAATACACTATTTTTAAAAATGTTGCCTCTCTTTATAGAAAAAGGACTTCAAATATTTATTGTTTTGTATTAAGAGCTACAAGTTGGTCTTGATTGGAGAGCTGGCATAGCTGTATAAGGGTCTCTCCCTCTAGGATTGAATTTGGAGCTGGGGTGGGCATGGGAGGTGGTCTTTGGGAGCAGCCTGAGTGTGGGGAGGCTGCTGAGCTCCAGCCTGCGTTGTGCAGGTACACTGCCCTGAGACCCACCCCTGGCGTGCTTAGCACTGGGACAGGAGCTCCTGTGGGAGGCGTGCGTTGTGAGCTGGTGTTTTTGGTTTGCATTTCTACCCACTGTCATGTTGTGGGCTCTTGGCCCTGGAGGTAAAGGTTTGTGAGTTGAGTTTCTTGTGACAGGGCTGGTTCCCAGATTGCATGTCTTGGTTTTTATTAGTAGTTTTTCAACAAAGCTAATCCTCAGAGTCCCTGCAAGCAGTGATTACTTTGTGGGATGAGCTGTATTGATGGTTTCTGTGTAGGGACCCTTCACATTTTAGGGTGAAAACAATAAATGTCTCGTTAAATGGTTTCCATCTGAGAACACTCAAATTGTTTTAAAATGGTTGTGAATCTGAGGGTTTAAGCTGCTTCCAAGGAGGCCTGGAGGTGCCTGGGCGGCCGCGTGCAGCTCTGGAATCCTGCCGCTGGGGCAGCCTCCATTTCGTGAGATGGCTCTGGAGCATGCCCAGTGCGTGGAGCCTTCAGAGGGAGCCGCCGAGCTGGGCTACTGTGATTTCTCTGCAGTTGGCCGCAGTCAACAATTGCACTAAGACAGGAGGGAAAAAGTGATGGGGTACAAGCAGGAGACGTGGTATTTGGTACTTTTTTTCCTTTGCTTAATTCCTCTTTCTTTTACATTGGTGCTTCTAGGCCGGGGTCAGGGCCTGCAGAGCAGGGACGTTGCTGTGATTGTGGGGACACCTCCTTGTCCTCCATGCCCCTTCCCTGCCAGAATAACCCTGTTCTGCTCTCCGGCCACACACCATGTGCACTTCCTTGGGAGTGGGATGGGAGGTCCTCTCCAACTGAGGATACTGAGAACAGTTCAAGCCTGTTCTGCATTTGCTGGTGGCAGGAGGAACTCTGACCTTTTTCAGTTATGCTGATGATGAACCGGGACTTTCTCTTGTTTGAACATTTATAAAGAGCATGCTTGACCTTTTTAGCTGACGAGCAGTGTTTTCCTGTTTTATTCCCCTACCTGCACCCATGGCGGCCTCAGTGGTGTGGGGAATGAAGCTGGGAAGGGATGACACTGCCAGGTGAGCAAGAACCAGGGACCCTGGGACCAGAGGCCAGGCTGTGCAGGGCAAGGGCTGGCCGTGCCACTGTGCCGCTGGCTCTTTGCCACACAGGCTGCAGAAAGGGAAATCTGTCTGCCTTGGGTGTGAGGATGGCATTGACCACTCATCTGGAGAGCTGGGAACAGAGCCTCCCCCTCGGAGCCTGTGTAGTCCCCGTCCACACGTGTGAGTTGTGTGATGAGCCTGTCTGCATGTTCACTGGGGAGACTCCATTTTCTTTGGAATGGTGAGGAAGGTGGAGAGGCAGAAACCCAAGGCAGCAGAGTCTCCACTTGGATTTTCTAAGCAATTCCACAGAAATAAGACGTTGCACAAGCAAGTGCTGGGTACCTCTTGGGGGGAGACCTAGTGAAGAGCGCTGTGTTTTAATTAATTAATTAATTGTAAATAACAGGATTAGAGCAGATTGGTTCATAGCTGCCTCTTCTAGAACCGTATTCTTCGAACAAAAGGGTGGGGGATGGTAGGCTTCTCTCCTAGCTCTGAGGAAACTCCAGCTCAGCGCACAGCATGAGGAGGAAGAGGGAACAATGGGGGCGTTTCTTTGTGCCTGCCCTTGAAACGCGGGTAGAGGCCACTCGGTGAGCGGGCAGTGCCTTTGCTCACGTGTCCCCAGCAGCAGTGGCGTCTGTGGGATGCTGTGCACTGGAAATTGGCACTGTTTTGGGTAGTGGTTCTGAGAGGAACTGTTTAACCAGGTATGCAAACATGCTGATGCCAGGAATTTTTTTGAACACCTGTGATGTAAATGTTAACGGTGGTTAATGTGAGCAGCTCAACCTGGGTTAGCTCAACCCTTGGAGATTATTTGTTCTCATCTCTTTGGAGTTGAAAATGCTGTACTTTTCTAGGAGTCATTTCCCCAGGCCATGTGGAGGTCAGGGATCGGCTGGTTCTGGCCTTCCTCTCCTCCTCCTCCTCCTTCCTGCTCCGTGTGGAGGGTGGCTTGAAGGAGACTGTGAGCAGGTGTGTGACTGCAGCCCTGGGGCGCGGGCAGAGGCTGGGCATGGGGGAAAGCAGGACCCAGGAGGCTGCAGCCCAGTAGACATTTGTTTTTTATTTTAAGATAATTTTAGAGATGGGGTGGTGGTGGATTTTAGCATTAGAGATTTTTGGCTTCTGCTTCAAGCACTGTGAATCTTCTGCGGGTCATGGCATTAGGGGACAAAGTAAAAAAATAACCAAAGAGAAAAAGTTCATTTAAGTAAAGTAAAAGTTTTGGTGCTTTTTTCTTGAAATAAAAACGTCTGCAGTCAAAGCATTGTATTTTTAGGGAACTCAGGGAGGAAAGGCATGCTGTTGCTGCTCAGCACATGGGTCTGGCCCTTTTGATGTCTGAAATCTTACAGGAATTTGTCTTTTTAGAGTATATGCTGCTTATTTGGTTTCATGGAATCCAGAAAAGAGCCCATCCAAATTATCCTTGCCTTCAGAGTAAATCAGGTTTTAGAATTGTGGCAGATGGCACAGAGGACCTCTCGGAGGGACTGCACCTTCCACAAGACAAAAAGCGAGAGAGTGTTGCAAAGGAGAGCGCCCACCTCCTTTTTAGGCTTCTGTAGAACATCTCTTCCTTTCTACCTTGGAGAAGAGGCGAGACCAGTGGGCAGGCAGACAAGTAGGTGGAGGAAGACTAAAGGAAGAAGGGATGCGCTGGTAGAGAAGACAAAGAATGCTGATGGCTTTGGGTGCCAGGCTGTCAACTCCAGAGAGTCTAACTGACCTGGGACTTGCAGGATCCTGCTAGAAGAGAAATCCTTGCTTCCTTCTCTCCCTGTTTTCATCTCCCTCCATTCTCCTTCTCCCTTCTATTCACCCATCTATCCATTCACCCACCCACCATTGACTCACCCACCACCTGTCCCATGCACCCAGCCACCCGCCCACCCACTCATCCATCCATCCACTGTCTACCATCTACCTCACCACCCACCCATCCATTTGTTTACCCACCTACTCATCCATACACCTGTCCACATCCATCTATTCATCCACCAATCATCACATATCAGTGACTTACTGTATACCAGAACTGCTAGTCCAGAAACTTGAGTATATTTGTGGACACAGCACCAAAAATCCACAACATCCCGAAAAGAAACTTATACCATTAGCAGTTCCTTACCATGTCCCCCTACCCCCGCCTAGCCCTTGGCAGCCACTCATCGGTTTTTCTTCCCTGTCAGTTTGCCTGTTCTCTGTTGTCTTTTGTGCCTGGCGTTTCTCACTTAACTTAGGGTGTGCTCTTGGCCCACTGCAACCCCAACCTCTTAGTGTTTTCAGGGTTCCTCCATGGTGTAGTGTGTGTGAGTAGCTTGCTCCTTTTTACAGCTGAGTAACACTCCATGGGATGGATATGCCACTGATGGACATTTGGGGCGTTTCCATTTTTTTTTTTGCTCTTATGGACAATGCTGCCATGAACATTCATGTACAGGTTTTCGTGGGGACCTGTGTTTTCATTTCTTTGGACATCCTGGGAGCGGGATAACTGGCTCACATGGTAACTGTCTGTTTTCAGTGTTGGAGGAAACGCCAGGTTGTTTTCAGCGGTGGCTGTACCATTCTGTTTTCCCATCAGCACTGCAGAAAGGTTCCAGCTTCTCCACATCCTCTACAACACCTGCTGTTGTCCATCTTTGTGATTATGGCCATTCTAGTGGGTGGGGTGTGGAGTGGGTCTCACTGTCTTTTCTTTTTAGTTTTTTTGAGTTGGAGTCTCACTCTGTCACCCAGAGTGGAGTGCGGTGGTGCAATCTCGGCTTACTATAACCTCCACCTCTTGAGTTCAAGTGATTCTCCTGCCTCAGCCTCCTGAGTAGCTGGGATTACAGGCATGGGCCACCACACCTGGCTAATTTTGTATTTTTAGTAGGGACGGGG
Organism: Cacajao melanocephalus; assembly: GCA_963573385.1. NCBI lineage: Eukaryota > Metazoa > Chordata > Mammalia > Primates > Pitheciidae > Cacajao > Cacajao melanocephalus. Next base: position 22,642 of record CAUYLG010024615.1, on the reverse strand, counting down.
TTTCTCCATGTTGGTCAGGCTGGTCTTGAACTCCTTACCTCAGGTGATCCGCCCGCCTCAGCCTCCAAAAGTGCTGGGATTACAGGTGTGAGCCACCTCATCTGGCCTTAATTTTTATATTTGTAATAGAGACGGGGTTTCACTCTGTTGGCCAGGCTGGTCTCGAACACCTGGCCTCAAATGATCTGCCTGCCTCGGCCTCCCGAGGTGTTGTGATTATAGGCATGAGCCTTCACCATCATCCTCGTCCTGGCTTTGGTTTGTATTTCCCAGATGGTTAGAGATGCTGGGCGTCTTCTCCTGTGCTTCTTGGCCATATGCATGTGTTCTTTGGAGAAATTTCAATTCAGATCTTTTGCCTAATAAAAAAATTTTAAAATTGTTGTAAGAGTTCTTTTTGTATTATAGATACAAGTCCCTTATCGGATATGTGATTTGCGGTTTTTTTCCCCCATTTTGTGAGTTGTCTTTTCATTTTTTTGATAATGAAGCACAAAAGTCTTTAGTTTTGATGGAAGTCCAATTGATTTATTTATGTTTGTTGTTGCTTATGTGGAAGTGATATTTGCTAGTGACTTAAAGGAGGCGAGGGGTGAATTCTGGGGCGAGATGAAAGCCAGGGCAGAGGCTCTGAAGAGGAATGGATGGCTGCAGGCTCGCTGTTGGACAGGGCTGAGCAGGTAACAAGCCCCAGGCAGGGTGGTGGTTCTGCGATGCCTCTGGCTGCCGTCCTCTGGGAGGTGACGTCAGGGAGATCAGCTGAGAGGCTGAGCAGCAGCCAAAGCAGGGGATGCTGTTGCAGGAGCAGCATGGTAAGACGAGGCTCTTCTTCTTTTATTTTTTTATTTAATTAGAGACAGGATCTTGCTATGTTGCCCAGGCTGCTCTTGAACTCCTGGCCTCAAGCAGTGCACCTGCCTCTGCCTCCCAAAGTGTTGGGATTACAGGCATGAGCCCCCATGCCCAGCCGAGAAGAAGGTTCTTTTTTTTTTTGAGATGTCGTTTCCTTCTTGTTGCCCAGGCTGCTGGAGTGCAATGGTGCGTTCTCAGTTTACTGCAATCTCTGCCTCCCCTGTTCAAGCGATTCTCCTGCCTCAGCCTCCCCAGTAGCTGGGATTACAGGTGCCCACCACCACGCCCAGCTAATTTTTATATCTTTAATAGAGACGGGGTTTCGCCATGTTGGCCAGGCTGGTCTGGAACTCCTGACCTCAGGTGATCTGCCCACCTTGGCCTCCCAAAGTGCTGGGATTACAGGAGTGAGCCACCGCATCCAGTTGAGAAGTAGGTCCTTGCACCCTGAGTCCTTCTCTCTCAGTGCTCGCTGCTTGCCGTGTCCTGACCTCCTGCTCCACCATCAGACTGCGGACCCCTGGAAAGATGTTCCCCACCAGCCCGTGCACTCACCCACTCTGCCCACCGCCTGCCCCAGGGCCCTAGCTGCTCCAGCAGCTCTTCCCTGCCCCCCCACCCCGCCCGTGCCTCTCTCTGGAGCATTCATTGCCTTTAGCACAGAGACTTGTGTCCCCATTTAAAAAGAGCTTTACTTTTTTTTTCTCTCTCTCTCTCTTTCTCCTTTAAAAAAATAAAAAGGCAGGGTCTCCTTATGTTGTCTAGGCTGTTCTTGAACTTCTGGCCTCAAATGATCCTGCCCTTTGGGCCTCTCACAGCGCTGGTATTAAGGTGTGAGCCATGATGCTTGGCCAAAAAAGCTTTTCTTTTTTTTCTTTCTTTCTCTCTGGCGCTCTCGCTCTCTCTTTCTCGGTCTCTCTTTCTCACTTTTTCTTTCTGTGTTTTCTTTTTTTTTTTTTTGGAGCTGGAGTGCAGTGGCGCGATCTTGGCTCTCTGCAACCTCTGCCTCCCAGGTTCAAGAGATTTTCCTGCCTCAGCCTCCCCCAGTAGCTGGGATTACAGGTATGCACTACCACGCCCAGCTAATTTTTTTGTATTTTTAGTGGAGATGTGGTTTCACCTTGTTGGCCAGGCTAGTCTTGAACTCTTGGCTTCAAGTGATCCACCTGCCTCGGCCTCCCAAAGTGTTGGGATTACAGGTGTGAGCCACGGCACCCGGCCTGAAGAAGCTTTTCTTGATCCTGCTTCCCACCAGCTTCACGTCAGTTCTTTGCCCCTTCTTTGCACCAAACTCCTCCAAAGATTTGTTTGTTCACGGCATGTGCATCTTTCCCTGTTCTCCCTTAGATCCTTAGTCAGACCTGGCAACTTCACCCCCGAGGCAACAGAAGTGTACTGGTAAGGGTCTTCTCTGTCAGGTCACTGGAGGGCCCTCCTGGTGGTAGCCTTCCTTCCTTGGCTGGTCCCGTCTCCTGTGCTGACCTGGTAGTGTCCTCCCTCAGTCCTTGGGCCTCGCTATCCTTGCCACCTCACCCCAGTGCTGGGTGCAGCGCAGCTCTGACTCAGTGCCCTGCGTCCACGTGTGAGCTCCATGTTCTGTCCTGCTCCCTTCTTGGCTTCCCATCTGCCTCCGTTCTCTTTGCCCTTCTTGCAGGTGCTTCTGTCTTCTGACTTCCTCTCAGTCTCCCACCTGCGCCGCCTCCCTTTTCTGACTGGGTTCCCTGGCCACCTGTCCTGGGGGTGGGCCTGCATCACAGCAGCCCAGGGAACCAGTCCATCCTCACTGAGGCCCTGTGCCTCCTGGGTCCAGTTCGCACTCGCCTGTCTGCCTGTCCTCCTTGTGCGTCTTCCCTGGCGTCTAGCAGTCCTGGTGCTCTCCTGGGGGCTGTGTCCAGGGGAAGGAAGAGGCGCCTGTCTATCCTCCGCCCACTTGCCTTTGCCTCGTCTTTGTTCTGGGAGGACTTTCTCGGAGTATAGGCTACCTTTTCTGTTTATTGCCGCCCTGCCTCCTGTGGCCTCTGGGTCTTGGCCTGGCTTTGTCGTCCACTGTTGTGCGCCTGTTGTTCCAGGGTAAGCCGCTGTGCACGTGGCTGAATGTAACAGAGGCTGTTCCGGCCTTGCCGTGAGATGTGTGGGAACTCAGAGCCCTTCCAGGGCTACAGTATCCTTTACTTACGGATGAGTGAGGGTGTCTTGCCTGTAGTTACTGTTTTCCTGTATAATTACTCTGCTAGCTCTTTCATAGCTAATAAGTGAGCTGAAATTCTTTTTTTTTTTTTTTTTTTTAAAGACGGGGTTTCACCATGTTGGTCAGGCGGGTCTTGAACTCCTGACCTCAGGTGATCCGCCCGCCTTGGCCTCCAAAGTACTTGGATTACAGGTGTGAGCCACCACGCCAGGCCCCTGAAATTCTTAAATTTTTTCATTCAGTGTAAGAAAAAAGCATAAGGAAATATACAGAAAATTAACTTGGTTATTTCTGAATTGTGGGATTGCCAGTGATTTTGTATTTTTTTGGAATATAGTAGTTTTTTTTTTACAGAGAGCATGTATTAGCTTTACTGTTAGAAAAAATTAATGGAAACCTTCATTTATATTTAACTTAATTCATATGAGTAGTGCTTATCACTTTTAAAATATATAGTAAAAACCTGAAGGGAAGATGACCCTGAAGTTAGATAATGTCCTGTCAAAATGTCAAAACAAAGCCACCCAGAGACCCAAAGAGTTGAATCCTTTTCTTTCTTTTTTTTGGAGACAAGAGTCTTGCTCTGTCGCCCTGGCTGGGGTGCAGTTGTGCAATCTTGGTTCACTGCAACCTCTGCCTCTCGGGCTCAGGCTATTCTCCTATCTCAGCATCTTGAGTAGCCGGGACTATAGGCGCGCACCACCATGCACAGCTAATGTTTTCGGTATGTTTTGCAGAGATGGGGTTTTGCCGTATTGCCCAGGCTGGTCTTGAACTCCTGAGCTCAAGCTTTCCACCAGCCTTGGCCTTCCAAAGTGCTGGGATCACAGGCATCAACCACTGCGTCTGGGCCTGGATCCTGTACTTGGAATTGTTGTGAAATAAGGACCCAACTCTGTAGTGCTGTGGCCAGGCCTTGCCCCCACATGCGGCTGCAGAGAGGCCGTCCCCTTGGTCCTTGTGTTCTTCTGCACCCCTTCGCCCTTCACTCAGTGAGCCTCCTCCAGCACTTTCTGTCCAGCAGACACAACAGTGCAGAGGCCCCAGGATTCTTCCAGGGTTCGAGCTACATACAAATGCAAGACTTTATGTACCTTTTCGCTCTCATTCTGTGCTGAGTGTCAGGCATGAGTTGTGTGATCCTGCCATAGATGGAGTGCGGCAGGCACGTGGACTTCTGGTTCGCTAGACTGGAAAAAATATTTGCACAAATGCAAAACCATATCATTTTGTCTTTTCTTTAAAGAATAGTTCATTTTCATAAAGTATCCTATGTTAACATGTAATGGGTTTATTGTTATTTGTAAAGGAAGTGATAACTTTAAAAAAAACTTAAAAAATTTTTTTTCAGTTTGGACATGGTAAAACTTAGTACCATTCTGATAACTCATGTGAACAAAATCTCTTTGGGGTGATCAGTGTGGTGTGGTTCTGAGAATGAAAAGTTTGGGAATTGCTGTTTTATCATAAACCGAAGTGCCTGGCACAGTACCGTAATGAACCAAACAAACAATTTCTGTTTCTCATAGAGCTTACATTCTGACTGGGGATACGTTTCACATTTTTGTGTCACACGTTTCAGAACAGTCAACTCCTTAGGTTTTACTGTCTCTTTATCATCGTGAAGATTTTGAATGAAATTCAGCTATGAATGTGTATTTGTTTTCCCATGCTGTCTCAGTCATATTACAGAGCAGTGTTGTGGATTTAAAAAAATATCTCTGACATGAGTAGGAATGTGGTCTTCTACCAGGAACCTTTCTGATTGCAGAGAATTTATTAATGTTAGTGTATCTCGTGGTGTTCTGCATGTAGCCTGCATTTACTCTTCTAACCACAAGGTGGTGCCTTTGTTCCAAGTCCGAAGGCTGATGCCGTGCAGGATGTAGCATGAGAACACAGTTTTATATGGGTTGTTCTTTTGACAATTTAAGATGATTCTGCTTTGAAGTGCTTAGCAAAGAACCTACCTTTCTTTTGCATCAGGGTGGTCTCATCTGAGAATGACACCCTAGAGTGTGTAAGAACCGCCCAGCAGGTTGAGCACCCCTTGCCTGGGTGCTAGTCTGGGTGCCTCGTCCCTCACCACTCTTGACTGCTGCTTTTCTATTTGCTGTATTTCTGATAGGACTGCTGCTCAAGTTGCTCTTCTAATCTGAAAGAAGAAATAGGCTTCTCTTTTATCGTGGTGTGTAAGTTCTGTACAGCCTTATTTTTATGACCCATGTTGTTCAGAAGAGGAGATGGGTGTCCTGGGATGTGGGGGAGCTGTGTCCAGCTGCACTGTCCTTGATGGCTGACCTGAAGGCAGCATGAAGCTCTGGCCCTGAGAATGCACCAGGGAGTGTGTGGAGGTCATGTCTGCGTCTCTCCCTCAGACCCACACTCTTAGCCTGTGCTCTGCACCAGACGCCTCCTGGTGAAACTGCGCTGCTGCTCTGCCTAGCACTGGCCCTCCTCTCAGGGAGGCTCTGGCAGGGACTGCCAGTGTTCTTCAGTGTCTTCAAAACTTTTTTCTCACATTAGGAAAATTTAAGGCCAGGCACAGTGGCTCATGCCTGTAATCCCAGCACTTTGGCAGACCCAGGTGGGCAGATCACGAGGTCAGGAGTTCAAGACCAGCCTGACCAACATGGTGAAACCCCACTGCTACGAAAAATAGAAAAATTAGCTGGGTGTGGTGGTGTGCACCTGTGATACCCACTACTCAGGAGACTAATGCAGGAGACTAGCTTGAACCCAGGAGGTGGAGGTTGCAGTGAGCCGAGATCGGGCCACTGCATTCCAGCCTGGGAGATAGGGCAAGACTCTGTCTCAAAAAAAAAAAAAAAAAAGAAAAAAATATTAAGGCCCCTGTTTTTATGGTGGTAATTGTGTGAAAGTATGCATGAATTGAAAAGATAGAAAATGACAAAATTACTATGAACATAGTACCACTGAAAAATAGCATCTGTATGTGTTGACCTATTACTTAGCCTCCAGGAGCCAATGCTAGGAGGATCTGGGAGTCTGTGGGTCCCTCCTAGGGACTGCATTGTTCTCAGGAGCCGGGGCTGAGGCCTTGATGGGGGCAGGACAATCTGTTGTCTTGGAATTGAGCCCAGGAGGCCCAGGCAGGTGCTGACCAGCTAAAGCTGCTTTTCTCACACTCTGAAATACAGTTAGTGGAGAGAGGTAGTGGAGAGATCTGGGGTGGGCAGGGAGACTTTCTGAAACACCAACTCATTCCTCACAGGGCCTAGAGCACAATGAGCTTAGAGGACCACCAGCACCGTCACACACGTGCCATTTACGAGGCCTGGAGCACAGTGAGCTTAGCCAGCACCATAACCCACGCTGCCATTTACGAGGCAGTGAAGGGGCCAGGGGCTGCAGTGTGACCCACCTGCACCAGGGCTTCCTGAGGGCCAACCTCTCCATCAAGCCCTGTTCTGAGACCAAATTTCAGGTGCTGAAAGACATTTAACAGGATTCTCCTCTTTCCTGGCATCTATCAACACCAACATGATATAAATTAAAACCCACAGTAAAATCTCTCAGAATTCCATCCCCTGTTCTGGCTCTCCCACACTGCAGGCTGGTGGAGAATCTCACTGTTGGCCCGTGTCCCCAGATGCCCCGACCCTCAGCTCCAGTGCTCTTTGTGCTCCTGTCCAGCCGCGAAGAGCAAGTCCAGGTCGCTGTGGCGCCTCCTGTACCTTGCCTCGTGCAGTCTGCCTGTGACTGCCGACTCAGCTCTTGGTGTGCGAGACCCGCCATTAGTATTTAATCATCATCTTAAAGTCTATTCTGCCAGTAGTTGTAGAGTACGTGTTTTGTGCCCATGCTAGGTGCTGGGGTTACAAAAGTGTACAGGAGCTCCCTTTGTAAGTGGGAGGCAGGCCTGTGTGGTCATCACAGAGCCCATGATGAGCTACAAGGCCACCTGAGCCCCGAAAGCTCACTGCACAGTTGGAGAGTTGCGGGACACAGGGGACGGGGTGGTGGTCTGGGCCACACTGCTGCTGGAATCTTAAGTAGCTTGGTGCGACTGGCACCTAGGATTTTTGACAGGCCATTCCTGGACCTGAAAATCGTCAGGCTAGGTTAGAAATCTGCGAAATTCTGTAAAGGACCAGGTGTGTGGGGTGTGGGTCACATGAGGTCTCTGATGCATATTCTTTTTTATTTTTACAACTTAAAAAATTTTTTTAAAAAATGCATCCTTAGCTTGTGGGAAGTAAGAAAGCAGACGGGGCTGGATTTGGCCCGGAGGCCGCACGCCTGGCCTAGATCGCTGAAGCTCCTTCTGTGCCTTGTCATGAAGTGTGAACTTGATTCCATGGGCAGTGGGAAGCCACTGAATTTTTAAAGAAGATTATGGTAAGGTCACAATTTTAGAAAGATAATTTTAACTGCAGAGTAGATGCTAGACTGAAAAGGGGAGAGACTGGAATTAGAAAAACAAGTTGCCAGATTCTTCCTATTACCATTGACTTTAGGAATAATGTGGATTAAAATAAGAAGGTAGCAGTGGAATTTGATGGAATATTTAGGGGGCACAGAATTTGATGGCCGGTAGGAGGGGGTGGTGTGAGGGAGTGTGAGTAGTGATGTTGACTGGCCGTTCATTTTATTTTATTGTTTTAAATTTATTTTTATTTTTTTGAGATGGAGCCTCGCTCTGTCGTCCAGGCTGGAGTGCAGTGGGGCTATCTCGGTGCACTGCAATGTCCACTTTCCTGGTTCAAGCGATTCTCCTGCCTCAGCTTCCGAAGTAGCTGGGACTATAGGTGTGCACCACCACACCCGGCTAATTTTTAAGTTCTTCGTAGAGACTGGGTCTGCTTATGAGACAGCCAGATGCCTAGGCAGATAAAAAAGGGTTCCCGGAGAATTTCCACCTACCCCGCAAGCGTTTCCTTAAGATGCTTTTGTGCAGTTGAGGGAACCTGCCCGCAGGGTGCTGGCGTCCACATGCGCTTGTGCAGGGTTGGTGGGGGAGTGGGTGGGGCCACGGGGAATAACGCCTTCTGCAGGGGAGGAGCTTCTCTCTTCAGTTCCTGGGTGGGGCCCTGGCATTCCATCTGTGAGGTGGGGGCCTCTTAGCAAGACTCCATCTTGCTTTGCTGAGGGTTTTTCTTTTTTCCGTTTTGCCCATTAAAACCCTGCTCTACTCACCCTTCAGTGTGCCTGTGTGTCTAAATTTTCCTGGTTGTGTGACAAGAACCAGGTTTTAGCTCAACTAAAAAGCAAAATTCTGCAACACTTATGTTGCCCAGGCTGGTCTTGAACTCCTGGGTTCAAGCGATCCTCCCACCTCAGCTTCTGAAAGTGCTGGGATCATGGATGTGAGCCGTCACACTTAGTCTTTGACTGGACTGGACTCTTTTTTTTTTTTTTTTTTTTTTTTTGAGACAGAGTTTTGCTTTGTCGCCCAGGCTGGAGTGCAGTGGGGCAGTCTCAGCTCACTGCAACCTCTGGGTTTCAAGCGATTCTCCTGACTCAGCCTCTTGAGTAGCTGGGATTACCGGCATGCACTACCATACTCAGCTAATTTTTTTTTTTTTTTTTTGTATTTTTTAGTAGAGATGGGGTTTCTCCATGTTGGCCAGGCTGGTCTCGAACTCCTGACCTCAGGTGATCCACCCGCCTCAGCCTCCCAAAGTGCTGGGATTACAGACGTGATCCACTGTGCCTGGCCTTTTTCTTTTTTTAAGATGGGATGTCACTGTGTCACCCAAGCTGGACTGTAGTGGTGTGATCTCAGATCACTGCAACCTCTGCATACTGGGCTCAAATGAGCCTCTTGCCTCAGCCTCCCAAGTAGCTGGGATTACAGGCGAGTGGCCCCATGCCTGGCTAATTTTTGTATTTTTCATAGAGATGAGGGTTTCGCCATGTTGCCCAGCCTGGTCTTGAACTCTTGGGCTCAAGGGATCTGCCTACCTTGGCTTCCCAAAGTGCTGGGATTACAGGCATGAGCCACCAGAACTGGCCTGACTGGACATTCTTAGTGAACGCTGTACAGAGTTAGCCACAGTGGCGTTTATAATTGACAGAGTTGGTTGGGTAGATTGTGCTGTTACTGTATAACACAACACTACTGCGTATCTTAAAATTTTTATCAAAATCTTAATCAGTTTTAGTGGAAAAATAGATTAAAAACCAGTATGTTATATAATCCATTAATGTAAAAAATCTGTAAGAGATGTACTAAGATGTTTACTGTTAGTGGTCAGATTACAGGCCATTTTTGTCTCTTGTTTTTTTTCTCTCCTGATGACACTGGCTAGAGCTGCCACCACAGTGTTTGAATGCCGTGCAAGCGGCCCCTCCGTGGCTTTTCCTGGTCATTGAGGGGAACCATAACACCGCTGAATAAGTTACTAAGCAGAAGATTTTCATAGATCTCCTTTACCAAGTTGAACTTTTCATCATGAAATAATTTTGTGAAATGCTTTTCTTCCTCCATTGTCACGGCGGTGTGCTTCCGTCCCATGTCAGCGCCCTGCGTGCAGCCGTGTGCGTTCTGTCTGGTGTTCTGTCTCCCGCGTTGCAGTAGCCCTCTCACCTGGGGTCATACCTTTCGAGATCCCCAGTTGATGCCTGAAGTCACAGATAGCACTGAACTTGCTATATGCTAGGTTTTTTTCTTATATACCGATGATAAAATTTAGTTTATAAATTAGGCACAGTAAGAGATTAACAATAACTAACTGTAATAAAAGTTATATGAAAATCCCCCCTGAAAAACATATTGCACTCTTCTCAGTCATCATCTTGTGATCTTGTCAGTCCGCCGACGGAGACGGCTGCCCAGTGGCTGGCAGGTGGGCAGCAGGTGCAGCATGGACACGGGGTCAGAGGGAGGACTCGCATCCTGGGCAGGACTGAGGAGGCAGTGCAAGAGTTCAGCACACTGCTTAGAGTGGTGCGCAGCTGAAAACTGAGAAGTTGTTTATTTTTTTGAGATGGAGTCTCGCTCTGTCGGCCAGGTTGGAGTGCAGTGGCACGATCTCAGCTCACTGCAACCTCCGCCTCCTGGTTTCAAGCAGTTCTCCTGCCTCAGCCTCTTGAGTAGCTGGGATGACAGGCATGTGCCACCACACACTGCTGATTTTTGTATTTTGAGTAGAGTTGGGGTTTCACCACGTTGGTCAGGCTGGTCTTCAACGCCTGACCTTGTGATCCGCCGGCCTCGGCCTCTCAGAGTGCTGGGATTACAGGCATGAGCCACTGCGCCCAGCCCAAGAAGTTGTTTATTTCTGGAATTTTTCACTTACTGTTTTTGAACTGTGGTTGAAACTGTGGCAAGCTAAACCACGGATCAGGGAGACTGCTGCAATAGACCTTCAGGTCAAGCGGCCTGGGCATCCATCTCGGGTGGTCCTTTGTGTAGCATCCTCTTTACGTGTAGTTGCATCATTTGCTAATGTGTTGTCAGGGGTTGACAAGGCTGTGAGAAGACTGATGTGGAGTTTTCTTTCACTTCCTTTGTTTTCTGTGTGAGGCTATTCTCATAGAATGTACTGGGAAGTGTTTCCTCCTCCTCTTACTAATTCATGAGTACTAATAGGGTTAACTTTTTCCTAAATGTCTGTTGGTCATTTGGGAATGCCTGTTAATTCATTTGCCTGTTTTTATGTTGATTGTCTTTTCAAAAAAACTGGTTTGTAGTTCTTTCCTCATAGAGTTAAGAGTAAGTAAAGCTATTGTGGTTAGCCAAATACATTGGAATTTTTTTTTAAGTTTATTCATTTTTACCATATAAATGTTCGAAATATTTTGGTAGTTAAGTCTGTGAAGCTTTTCCTTTGTAATTTCTGGCCTTAGTATTGTGCTTAGAATAAGGAGTTCCTTGTTTCAGGGCTGTCAAGTATTTTTTCCTGCTGCTTTTATGATTTATTGTTTTGTGATTATTTCACTCATCGATCTGCAATGGTGATAGCCTTTTCCTCCCAGTAGTTAGCCAGCTGCCTCAGTGTCTCAGTGAATGTTTTATTCTCCCTTCCTGCTGATGTGAAATGCCCCTTTCTCTCCTGTTGTATTCCTGTTTTTACATTAAAGTCTTGTGATTTTTAAAAAATTGTTTATGCTATTAAAAGCATCAGGTGGGACCAGGTGCCTGGTGTATGCCCGCCCATAATCCCAGCACTTTGGGAGGTTGAAGTAGGCAGATCACTTGAGGCCAGGAGTTTGACACCAGCCTGGCCAACATGGAGAAACCGTCTCTACTAAAAATAAAAAATTACTCGGGTGTGGTGGTGCACGCCTGTAATCTCAGCTACTTGGGACACTGAGGCATGAGAATCTCTTGAACCTGGGAGACAGAAGTTGCAGTGAGCTGAATTGTACCACTGCACTCCAGCCTGGGCGACAGAGCCAGACTCTGTCTCAAAAAAAAAAAAAAAAAATTATCAAGTGGGTCATAATTTGCATGGAAATAAATTATGTATAGATTTACCAGAAGGCATAGTCCATTAAAGAAGGTAGAGATTGTACTGTTCGTGTTCTGTGTGAGATACCGGCGTTTTAAATCAGTGCCATTTGTCCATTGTGAGACGATTCTGCATTATGTTTTCTTAGCAGCCACGGCAGAAGGTAGTTGGAAATTAGATAATGCAGTCTTCCAGAGAGGCCTCAGTGTCGGGGATGCAAAGAAGGTGCACTGTGCTCGGGCACCACCTGTGCGGACCTACCCCGAGCTGCTTCCACATGCTGCACCGGGGTCGCTGTGTGAGACTGGTGAGGCTGGACGCTTGCGTGCGTCAGATACTTGCGTACCAGTTTGCTAGTCACTTGCATATCTGGCTGGGACGCCTTGAGGAAGAGCGGTGACCCTGGGCCTGTCCGCCAGGTGGCAGAAGCCAGCTTAGACCGGCTTCTGCCCAAAAGGCCACTTGTCACCTCATGTGACAAGGAGCTTGGAGATGCTTTGCTTATGTGTGCCACCCTCCTGGCGTCACATCAAACGCCCTGAGGTGGATGGCTGCTCTGTTAGGCTCAGTGGTCTACTGAGATACGCAGGCCCCGTAGCTGGAGAGTGGGGGAAGGAGATGGTTTCTGTTACTGGACAGGCAGTGCTGGGCCACTGTGACTCCAGCCCAGCTGCCAACAGGTTCCACTGCCTGTAGGGGCCGCCCTGCATGTGTGAGTGAGTGCTTGCACGCTGTACCAGGTGGGACTGACAGGCAGAAGGGCATGTGTGCTCCGGCCTTAACTCTAGGTTCTCACGTGTTTTCTCACACTGAAGCAGGAAGGGCTGCGAAATGAACCTGGTGAACACTGAACTGGAAGGGAAGTGGTGATTTATTGGGCAGGGAGCAGCTCCGGCGTAGTTGCCTAACAGCCGAGCTCTCCAACAAAGAAAATCCTTGCCCTTTTCAAGGCCTACAGCCCTAGAAATTACACGTGAAAGGGTCTTGGGCATTGGGTGCCTGACTTAGGTGGGAGTTTGATCGTGTTTAAGTAAAAACAATGCCTTCTGGAAAGATTCCTCCACACCGTATCCGTGATCCATAGATGGGACTGTGGTTGGCAGTAGGGGTCCTATCCTTAACCTGGCTGGCGGCACCAGCCAGTCCCTCCTCTGGCTGACTGCTAACTTCTCCTTTCGAGATGCAGTGTCGAAGGCCAGAGAGGATTAAGGGTCTCCTTTCCTCAACGCCAGTTTTCTTTCAGTTTCTAGTTCTTTCCACAACTAGTTTTAGTTATGTTAATAAGTCTAAAAGCCAAAATTGTGTTTCTGTTACATAGGTTTACTGTTACATGGATTAGGCCAATTTGACAGGGATTCTCATTTAATAGACTTTATAAGAATCAGATCAGTAAAGCTGTTACTATGGAATGCAAGCCGAGAGAGAATATATTACACTCATTTGAATCTTTGTTAAAATGGCATTTGTAGACAAGAGACCAAAATCTCCGAGGTAAAATCTGATCTGCTATTTGGAGCTACAATAAGACTGAATAGTAGTGAGAATTTCTGCTGATGCTCTCAGGGAATTAATAATGGTGAGGGGAGAAAACTACACATAAGCCAATTCCTTTAACATTCGTGTATAACCTTCCAAACATTTAATGATTGTATGTACATATGAATTAATTAATTATAGAGATGGGGTCTTGTTGTGTCGCCCAGGCTGGAGTGCAGTGGCGCAGTCATGGCTCACTGCAGCCTCAGCCTCCTGGACTGAAACCCAGGTAGCTGAGATTACAGGTGCGCCACCATGACTAGCTATGATGTAGATTTTTTTGCTCATGTTGGTTAAGGGAAAAGTGGTTGCCTAACAGTATGTGTAGTATCTCATTTATATAATGTGTATAAATTATACCTCTATCAGTATATTTGCACAGAAAAATGTTTGGAAGATTATACATGAATGTTAAAGTAAGTAATTGGCTTATGCATAGTTTTTACACTTTATTTTTTCCCTATTAATTTCCTTTACTTAAATTAAAAAAAACATTATACAATGACACGAGTTTTTCTTTTCGAAATCAAATCCCATTCAAGCAGAATGTCCCTACGTACCCTTCTCACTCTCCACCTCCGCAGCTTGTATTGTGATGAGTTTGATGTATGTCCTTCAGGATCTTTGCCCCTAATTTTTTAGAGATCTGCTTGAACCCACCAACAATATAATATTGTTTTGTATATGTTTCATTTTTTTCTATTACTTTTTTTTCATTTTCTGCTTGTTTTTTGAGACAGAGGCTCACTCTGTCACCCAGGCTGGAGTGCACTGTGCAGTCATGGCTCACTGCAACCTTGACCTCCCGGGCTCGGGTGATTCTCCCACCTCAGCCTCCTGAGCAGCTGGGACTACAGGAGCATGCCACCATGCCTGACTAATTTTTGTAGAGAAGAGGTTTTGCCATGTTGTCCAGACGGGTCTTGAACTCCTGGACTCAAGCAATCTGCCTGCCTTGGCCTCCCAAAGTGCTGGGATTACAGGGGTAAGCCACTGTGCCCAGCCAACTGTTTTTATTTTGAAATAATTTCAACTGAACAGAAAAGTTGCGAGTATGATAAAAGAGATCTTTTTCTTGAGCTGTTTGAAAGTTGCCTCCTAGATGCTCCTGCGTTCCTGAATATGTTAGTGTGTGTTTCTTACAAAGCCATTCTTTTTTGTTGCTATTATGTTGTTTTTGTTTTGAGATACCATCTCTGTCACCCAGGTTGGAGTGCACTGGTGTGATCTTGGCTCACTGCAGCCTTCACCTCCCAGGCTTCAGTGATCCTCCTACCTCAGCCTCCCAAGTAGCTGGGACCACAGGTGTGTGTCACAAGACCCAGCTAAGTTTTTGTATTTTTAGTAGAAACAGGGTTTTGCCATGTTGCTCAGGCTGCTCTCAAACTCCTGAGATCAGGCGATCTACCCACCTCGGCCTCCCAAAGTGGTGGGATTATAGGCATGAGCCACCATGCCCAGCGTACAAAGCCATTCTTTTACTAAATTATGTAAAAATTTTATGTAACTTTTACTCAATATGATATTTATGTGATGTTGTGCTATGTCATATTTTTTTTACTCCATAAAGGTTACTCTTTTCTGATTTTAATTGTTGCATATACTTTTTTTTTTTTTTTGAGACCGAGTTTCACTCTTGTTGCCCAGGCTGGAGTGCAGTGGTATGATCTTGGCTCACTGCAACTTCTGCGTCCCAGGTTCAAGCAATTCTCCTGCCTCAGCCTCCCGAATAGCTGGGATTATAGGCATGTGCCATCACACTCAGCTAATCTTTGTATTTTTAGTAGAGATGGGGTTTCTCCATGTTGGTCAGACTGGTCTTAAACTGCCAACTTCAGGTGATCCGCCCGCCTCCGCCTCCCAAAGTGATGGGATTACAGGCATGAGTCACCTCACCCAACCGCATGTACATTATATGACTCCTTTTAAAGGAGTCCTTTCTAATATTGCATTGGTTTCATAGCCAGAAATTAAAGAAGTTTATGATTGCATCTATAAGGTTTGTTTGTATACCTCTAAATCTTTTTTCCCCCTTGCTGTTTTATTGTGATAAAATCTGCTTAACAAATTTTACTGCTTTAACCGTTTCTAAGTGTGCTATTAAGTGGCATTAAGTACCTTCACAGTGTTGCATAACGACCATATTGTAGCCATCATCATTATTTCCAAGATGTTTTCGTCACCCCAAGCAGAAACTCTGTGTCCATTAAACAATAAAATTCTCTTATTTTCCTCTTCCTAGCCCCTGGTAACCCCTAATAGACTTTTTTGTTTCTGAGTTTGCTTAAACCCGATATTTCATGTAAGTGAATTATACAATATTTGTCCTTTTGTGTCTGGCTTATGTCATGTAGCGTAGAGTTTTCAAGATTCATCCACAGTGTAGCATGTATCAGAACTTCATTCCTGGATACACCGTGTCTTGTTCATCCATTCATCTGTTAATGGGCACGAATTTTTTCCTATCTTCTGGCTGTTGTGAATAGTGCTGTTATGAACATGTATATATGCAAGTTTCTGTTTTCAGTTCTTTGGGGTATACACCTGGGAGTGGAATTGCTGGATCATGTGGTAATTCTGTGTTTAACTTCCTGAGGTCAAACTGACAAACTGTTTTCTGTGGTAGCTGCATCATTTTGTATTCCACTAGCAATGCATGGGGGCTCAGATTTCTCTACTCCTCACCAACCCTTTTTACTGTTCATTTTGTTGATTGTAGCTATCCTAGTGGGAGTGACATGGTATGTCTTTGTGGTTTTGACTTGCATTTCTGTAATGAATAATGAATTAATGCTGAGCATCTTTTCATGTATTTATTGGCTGTTTGCATATCTTTGGAGAAATATTTATTCAGATCTTTTGCCCCTTTTAAAATTTGTCTTTTTATTGCGTTGTAAGAGTATTTATTTAGTCAGTCAGTCAGTCACTCACGGGATCTTACTGTGTTGCCCAGGCTGGTCTCCAGTCCCTGGACTCAGGTGCTGCTCACAGTTCAGTCTCCTGAGTAGCTGGGATTACATGTGTGTGCCACTGGCTTGTAAGAGTTCTTTATATTTTCCAGATACTGGACCCTTACCAGATATATGATTTGGAAATACTTTCTCTCGTTCCTTAAGTTGTGTTTTTATTTCCTGATGGTGTCCTTTGCAGCACAGATGTTTTTAGTTTTGATGACATCCAGTTTATCTGTTTTTTTCTTTGGTGTTGCGTGCTTTTGGTGTCATAATTTAAGAAACTGTTGCCTAACTCAAGGTTGTGAAGACTTACCTTTGTGTTTTCTCGTAAGAGTTTTGTAGTTTTATCTCATATTTGTTTTTCATCTATTTTGAGGCAGTCTTCAAAATTTAATTTTTAAAAAATTTTTTGAGACAGGGTCTTGCTCTGTCACCCAGGCTGGAGTGCAGTGGTACAATCATGGCTTGCTGCAGCCCCACCCTCTGGGGTTCAAGTGGTCCTTTCACCTCGGCCTCCTGAGTAGCTGGGATCACAGGTGTGCACCTCCACCCCCAGCTAATTTTTGTATTTTTTGTAGAGACTCAGGGTTTGCCATGTTGCCCATGCTGATTTGGAATGCCTGGCCTCAAGCTGTTTGGCCTCCAAGAGTGCTGGGATTAGAGGTAAGCCACTTGTGCCCAGCTGAGTCCATTTTTATACGGCGTGAGGTAGGGGTCCAACTTCATTCTTTTGCATATGGAAATCCAGTTGCCCCAGCAACATAATTGGAGACATCGTTTCACCATTGAAAGGTCTTTCTTATCAAATTCCTGGTCTATTCTTGTCAAATATCAATATACCATAAAGGTAAGGGCTTATTTCTAGGCTCACAATTCAATTCCATTGATGTACGTGTCTGACTTTTTGCCAGTAACACACTGTTCTGATTATTGCAGCTGTGTGTTAAGTTTTGAAATGGGGAAGTGTGAGTCCTCCAGCTTTGTTCTTTTTCCAGGTTGTTTTGGCTCTCTTGACTCTCTGAATTTCCTTATGCATTTTAGAATCAGCTTATCATTTTCTGCAACAAAAACAACAGCAAAGCTAGTTGAGAGTTTACTGGCGGCTGCAGTGGGTCAGTTTCAGTAGTCTGTTTCCTGAATATTTGTGTTCCCCCCCAAATTAATATGTGAAGATGCTGCCCGTTCAAGGTGTTAGTGTTAGCAGGGGAGGCTTTTGGTGGGGGGTGCTTATGTCATGAGGCAGAGTTCTCATGAATGGGATTAGTGCCTTAGAAAAGAGGCTTGGGAGAGACTCCTTTCCATCCCATGAGGACACAGCAAGAACATGGCAGGCTTTGAGCCCGGAAACGGGAGCCTGGCCACACACTGAATTTGCCAGTGCCTTGATTTTGGATTTCCGAGTCTCCAAAACTTGAAAAAATAAATTTCTGTTGGGTCTGTGCCAGGCACGTTAAGGTAGCTTGTTACAGCAGATCCTGAAAGGACAGAGTCAGGTGCGGCATTGCATCATCAGCTTCACAGTGTGCTCTGATCCTTCAACAGGGGGCGTCTTGCCATTCCATTTAAACTTCTTTAATTTCTTTCAACAATGTTTTGTAGTTTCATTGTACAAGCTTGAACTTCTTTTGTTAAATTTATTCCTTTAGCATTGTTTTTGGTTTGGAATTTTTTTTTTTTTTAGATGGAGTCTTGCTCTGTTGCCCAGCCTGGAGTGCAGTGGCATGATCTTGGCTCACTGCAACCTCCGCCTTCCGAGTTCAAGCGATTCTCCTGCCTCAGCCTCCTGAGTAGCTGGGATTACAGGTGCCCGCCACCACACCCGGCTAATTTTTGTATTTTTAGTAGAGACGAGGTTTCTTCACCACGTTGGCCAGGCTGATTTCAAACTCCTAACCTCAAGTGATCTGCCTGCCTCGGCCTTCCAAAATGCTGGGATTACAGGGATTACATGGCATTGCGCCTGGCCTGGAACTGTTATTGAAATGTCATTTTTATATTCTTCATTGGTAGTTTATATAAATATGGCTCATTTTTGTGTGTTGATCTCATATCTTGCCACCCTGCTGGACTGTTTTGTCCCACACTGGGCCGTGGCCGGCTGCCAGCCCTGACTCCTCCTGCTCAGAGCACTTGGAGGCCACGCTGATGCCTGTGCTTGCTGAAGGCTCTCGAAATGACCATCTGGGAAGAATAAACATATCTGCTTTACTGTGAAGAGAAATATCAATGTAGAGCATTTGTGCTGTGTAAATGAGGTTTTTAAAAGGGTTATATAGTTTTATAATATTATGGAAATACTTAGAAAATACGATTTTAACAGATTGTCCACCCGCTATCCACTTGATGGCCCTCATTTAGCTGTGCGTTTTGTGTATGCCCTGCATATGTTTGTATTTGTCATGATGAGGAGTTTGCTTCTGCGTTCTCTTTGGTTGGTGTCATGTCACTGGAGAACAGGAGGTGTGTAAAGGTGTGTGTTGGCCACTGAGTCTGTCCTGAGTGAACTGGTCACATCCAGGATGGCTGTGGTGGCCTCTTCCGAGCTCCCATCTGCTATTGTGGATGTCTTTGTACAAAAGGAAGTGAGTGTCCTGACGGGAGGGGTGTGCTGCTGCAGGAGTGACAGCTTGTTCCCCATTCTCCTTTTTAAACTAGAAAGGACTTTATTTTCAATTACGAAAGAAGTCTGTATGTATAATCTTATTGTGGAAAAAAATCAAACATTACAAATAAAGCTGTACTTCCCTTTGGTCACTGGATCCCACCTCCAGATTTCTAGCTCCTCCCCAGAAATACGTTGTATTGTCAGTTTAGTATGTGTCCTTCTGGAGTATTTATTTTTGTGCATGTACATATATAATTGAGCTGTGTGCTGTTGTTTCTGTATGTACTTTTTAACATAATGAAATTGTACTCAATGTATTGATACAGCCGGGCACGGTGACTCACGCCTGTAATCCCAGCACTTTGGGAGGCCAAGGCAGGCGGATCATGAGGTCAGGAGTTCGAGACAAGCCTGACCAACATGGTGAAACCCCATCCCTACTAAAAATACAAAAACTAGTTGGGCTTAGTAGTGCGTGCCTGTAATTCCAGCTGCTCAGGAGGCTGAGGCAGGAGAATCGCTAGAACCTGGGAGGAAGAGATTGCAGTGAGCTGAGATTGTGCCACTGCACTGCAGCCTGGGCGACAGAGTGAGACTGTCTGGAAAAAAGAAAAGAAAAGAAGAGAAAAAAATTGGACACATAATAGATGTACATTTTTTGGGTACCTGTGATTATTGTTTGACATGTGAATAAGGAGCTGAGGAGGGTGAGGGAGATGAGCTGCATAGACATCTGGGAGGAAGAGGCTCCAGGTGGGAATGACTGCGATTGTGAGGGCCAGATCCTGGGCAGGTGCCCACCACATTGGCTGCTGTGCCTGGCGTGGAATAGACGCTTGGAGATGAGGCTGAGGAGCTCTGGTCAGTCCTGCTGAACAGAAGCAGTGCACGCACAAGCTCTTGGAAAGAGCTTGGCTTTTATTCTGAGCAAGATGGGAAGCCATTAGAATGTTTTAAACAGGAATGGTGATGATATGACTTAAATTTTAATGGGATTACTGTGTTAAGACTCAAGGGGACATGGGGAAACTGAGCAAGAGATCAGATGACAGTTTGCTGGTGGGAGAAGTGATGGGATTTAACATGTATTCTGAAGGTGGAGACTGGATTTGTCGATGGACTTCGTGTAGAATTTGGAAGTGAGGGATGCAGGGTAACTGACTCTTGTGTATTTGCTTTTTTATTTCACAGTATTTCACAGCGCCCTTTCCATGTCAGTACATAGAGATCTACTTTATGAGCTGTTGCATAATAATTACACACCAGGAGGCTGAGTGCAGTTCCTCATGCTGTCATCCCAGCACTTTGAGAGGCTGAAGTGGGAAGATCGCTTGAGCCCAGGAGTTCAAGATTGCAGTGAGCTGTGATTGTCCCACTGCACTCCCGTCTGGGCAACAGAGTGAGACCCTGTCTCAAAAAAAAAATTTATATACGTGTTGAAGAATATAATATACCATGTTTCTCTTTAATTTTTCAAGATGGAGTCTTGCTCTGTTGCTCAGGCTGGAGTGCAGTAGCACGATCTTGGCTCACTGCAGTCTCCACCACCTCCTAGGTTCAAGCGATTCTTTTGTCTCAGCCTTCCCAGTAGCTGGTACTACAGGCGCCCACCACTACGCCCAGCTAATTTTTGTATTTTTAGTAGAGGTGGGATTTCACCATGTTGGCCAGGCTGGTCTCGAACTCTTGACTGTGTGATCCACCTGCCTCGACCTCCCAAAGTGCTGGGATTACAGGCGTGAGCCACCGTGCCAGGCCCTCTCCTTTAAACATTCCCATATTGGTGGTGATTGTGATGATCACGTGTGTGTGTTGCTGTTACAAATAGCATTGTTGGTTTAAACAGCATTGTATATTCTTCCACATGTACATATCCGAGAGTTTTTCTAGATAAGCACCATGAAGTTAAGGTGCTGGGTCACACAGAGAGGGCTCATTTAAACATGTTTTAAAATTGTGACAAAATATACATAACGTAACATTCAGCATCTTAACCATTTTAAAGTGTATAGCTCACAACTGTTAAGTTTATTCACATTGTACCTCTGTTGCTACCATCCAGCTCCAGAACTTTTTCATCATTTCAATCTGAAACTCTGTCTCCATTAAATGCCGTGTCTATTCCTCCCTCCCTCAGCCCTTGACACCCACCTTTTCTACTTCCTGTCTCTATGACTTGGACTATCTAGGGACCTCATACAAGTGGACCATACAGTATTAATCTTTTTGTGCCCGGCTCATTTTTCATAGCATTATGTCCTTGAGGTTCATCTATGTTGTGGGATGTGTCTGAATTTCTTTCCTTTTTGAGGCTGAAATATATATCTATACACACACACACACACACACACACACACACACACTTTTGTAGAGACAGGGTTTCTCTATGTTGCCCAGCCCGGTCAAATTTCTGAGCTCAAGTGATCGCCTGCCTCAGCCTCCCAAAGTGCTGAGATTACAGGCGTGAGCCACTGCGCTTGGCTGTAGTGTTCTGTTGTGAGGATGGACTGCATTTTCTTTATCTGTGAGTGGATATCAGTTGATGGATGCTCGGATTGCTTCCACCCCTTGGCTATTGCAAGTGATGCTATTGTGTACATGATATATACATATCGCTTTGAGACCCTGCTTTCAATTGCTAGGTCATATGGTAATTCTATTTTTGATGTTTTGAGGACCCGCCATACTGTTTCCCATGGCAACTGCACCATTTTGCATTCTCTCTATCAGCACACAAGGGTTCCAACTTCTCCACATCCTTGCCAGCACTTGTAAGGGTCCATCTTTTTGATGACAACCTCTTGTGGGTGTGAAGTGGCCTCTCTTGCTCGGGGCATTTGGCTGGCTCTTGGCTTTCGCTCGCACACCAAGTGCCCTGTCTCCACTGGGCAGGGACTGGGCCCTGTGTTTCCTTGTCCTGGTTTTTTCCCTCCCTTCCTCTTTTAATACAGGAGCTTTTGAGATTGTTCTCTTTCCCTGAAATATAAATGAAGTGAGGTTTACTGAAAATTCACAGGATATTCCTGATTCTTCTGAAGTGCAAAACAGGCAGAACTCATGAGAAGGGTGATGTGTGTAAGAATTTGGAAATGGCGTAAGATGAGAATCATACAAAACACCAGCCAGTATCATGCAAGGTTCCAGAACACCATTGGAGAAGGAGCCTCCCTCAGCACTGATGAAGAACGTTTACATACACTTTTGGATATTTCAAATGATGTGTTGTCGCTAGATAGTGCTTTTCTTTTCGTTTGTTTTTTCTTTTCTTTTTTTTTTGGAGATAGAGTCTCACTCTGTTGCCCAGGCTAGAGTGCAGTGGCTGGATCTCAGCTCACTGCAACCTCCACCTCTCGGGTTCAAGCGATTCTCCTGCCTCAGCCTCCTGAGTAGCTGGAATTACAGGCGCGCACCACCGTGCCTGGCTAGATTTTGTATTTTTAGTAGAGACGAGGTTTCACATGTTGGCCAAGGTGGTCTCAAACTTCTGACCTCAGGTCATCCACCTGCCATGGCGTCCGAAAGTCCTGGAATTAACAGGTGTGAGCCACTGTGCCTGGCCTTAGATGATGTTTTTCAGTCAACTTTTTCTTTTTACTTAGAAAGGACTTTTTAAAACCATAGAAAGTGGGAAAATTCTCTTTTAGACATTAGCATCCTTTTTTTTTTTTGAAAGAGAGAGAAAAGAAAGAACGAGTGAAAGAAAGAAAAAAAAGAATTTAAGAGAGAAAGAAAGAGGAAGAGAAAGAGGGAGGGAGAGAGAACGGGATTCTTTTCTATTGCCCAGGCTAGAATGCAGTCTAAAAATGGATATTAAAAACCTCTTTTATGCCAATAATTGTGCTTAACAATGGGACAGGAAGGAATAAGAAATGAAAATAACAAACAAGCAGCCAACCAATATTTTATTTAAACCTGTGAAGTGCTATGCAATTGCTGAGGAGTGATTTACTTCCAATTATGTGGTCACTTTCAAAATAGGTGTAATGTGATACTGAGAAAAATGTATGTTTTGTGGATTTGGGTTGGAGAGTTCTGTAAATATTTGTTAAGTTTACTTGTTCCAGGTCTGAGTTCAAGTCCTGGATAT